>RJWM01011419.1:0-59853 GCA_004363535.1 Dasyprocta punctata
CAATACTAGTATCTTATCTTCCCCCATTCCAATCTCCTAGTGTTCCCCTTCTTAATTATAACATCCTGAACTCAATATTTCACCCTACATTGTTCTCTTTGCATAGAACACCCTTCCCCAACCCACCCACCTCCCAAACCCTACCGCAGTTGCAGGGTTAGGACCAGTTAGGAGCTGGATCCTCACAACTAATTTCTGACGACATCTAGGAGGTTCCCCTCTCACAGTCAGGCTTGCACCTCCAGGTTTTGTCAACTGAGTTCCTTTATTCCTCTGCTTCTGTTTTGTTTTTTAAAAGCTTTATTAGAGTATAGTCTATGTACTATAGAATCCTCCCATCTTAAGTGCATAATTTAGTTATGTTTAGTGGATCTACGGAGTTGTGAGTCATTGCCATCTAATTTCAGAACACTGCTATGTCCCCCAAAAGAAACTTTGTATTTATTTAACTCCCCGATTCCTGTCCTCAGCCAACCACTAGTCTACTTCTTGTGTTTGTAGTTTTACTCATTCCGGGCATTTATGTAAGTGGAATTACATAACAGGTGTTCTTCTGGTCAGGCTTATTCACTGAGCATGTTTTAGAGGTCCCTTCCTGTATCAGGACCCTGTTTCCTTCCCTTACCAAGTAGTACCCCCACTGCATGTAGGTGGCACTTTTTATTTACCATTTCATCCAGTTGATGGACATTTAGGTTCTTTGCACTTTTCACTGTTTTGCATAATGCTTCTGAGCATATTCATATGCAGTGGTACCTCAGTTCATGGATTGGTTTCATGATACTCAGGAGCATGACATAGTCGTGTTCATCATCTGATGCAGAGTTTGTGAACACAGCCAAAATTTTGCTGAACATTTCTGTTCGCAAACTGAACTGTTCACTAACAGAAGCATTCATGAACCAAAGGATTACTGTACAAATTTGGGGTGGATGTACATTTTTTATTTCTATATAGTTTAGACCTGGAATATCCCCCAAAAGCTTCTGTGTTTGAGACTTAGCTGCCAGGCTATGGCACTGTTTAAAAGTGGTAGAACCTAGATGAGGCCTAGAGGGAGGAGGTTGGGGGTGTGGTTTTGAAGGGAATATTGAGAACCCAGCCCCTTTGTCTCTTTTGCTTTCTGACCACCAGGAAGTGAGTACTCCCCTACCACACCCTCCCCATCATGCAAGTGCAGAGACAGGGCTCAGTGGGTACAGCCTGAAACCTCTAAAACCACAACGTAAAACTTCCTTTTAAATTGTTTATCTCAGATATTTTGTCACAGCTACAGGAAGCTGAGTGACACGGTTATCTAATTATCAACAACTTCTTGTCTTCTATAAACATGCAACTTTAACCTCTGAGATTCTTTTTTAATTTCTTCTTTAGTTTCTGTTATATTTTAAGCCCTGACTTCAAACGAATGACCCCAATTCTACCGAAACCATGGCCTATACATGACAAAAATCTTCCACTCGAATTTTTCGTAGGTTTATTTTTAAGAACAAGAACAAATATAATCTTGCAAAAATCATACATAGAAATTCAAAACTAAAAACTGTGAGTACAGTCACTTTTTCAAAAGGCTTCTCAGTTTTTTAAAATAACTATTGAGGAATAAAATTAAGGTAGGGTTAAAGGCTTAGTAAAATACAGCCTTCGTGCAATAATTACACCGAAGAGAAATAAGCTAGTGATTATTGTCCATCATTGTTCTCCCTTTTTATGTATTGAATTTCTGTCCTTTGCTCACTGAAAATTGCTGAGTACTTTTAAGCTTCTGTTTTGGTTTTCTGCTCTGGCCTGATCCAGTAAAATGGCTCTTGGGGTGGGGGTATGGAGTGGGGTGACTCTCTGGTGCAGCTTGAGTGTCCCAGGTGCAATCACCGGCCGAGGACATCTTCCAGAGGCTGAGGAAGCCGGGGTGGGAGCCAGAACATCCCCAGCAGACACAGCTGGTGTCATTCTGCCTTCCGCTGAGCTACTTGCATCAGATATACTCCCAGCTGTGAGACTCCAATCCGGGGTGCATGGTGATTGCTCCCCTCCACCAGGAGCCCACAGAGTTGCCCTCAAGCCTATGACCCATTCATTCCTCTAACGGCTGGGGACTGGAGCTGCAGGGATGCCAGGGAAAGAGGACAGAGTGTGCAGATGGTAAACTCAGTGTCTCTAGGGCGCCAGGAAGTGAGCCAGTCTGCTCCAGTGCAGAGAGGGGCTGGTGCTGACCTAAGGCCACCCCCTGACCCTTAGGGAAGCTGCCTCTTACATCCTTCCCCTCCTCCTCTCCGCACTCAGTCCTAAACCAGGCCAAGCGTTGCTGTCATTGAACGGGTGGGTGGGAAGCATCAGAATAACTCAGCAGGGACCGCTTTACAGTGGCTTTAAGGTTACTGTAGTGGCAGCCAGTGGACCCTTTGGGGGCTTCGTACTTCTAGCTGCTGATTAGCCATGCAGAGACCTAATGAGGTGGCCTGGCCTTGGTCCTGTGGCCTGCAGTCAGAAGAAGGAGCCTCAGGAGGCACTGGCTCCAGTTCAGAACCCAGGGGAAGAGACGAAAAGGCCAGACAATCCAGAGCCTGCCTGGGTAACAATCAAAGGCTTTCTTTTTAATCCAGTCTCTGGGAGGAGGACTTCCATAATCCTCCCTGTCCCCGGATCCCCAATCTGTGTGACTCCAGCCCCAGCACTCAGGCCTGGGAAGCAGAAACACAAAGACTTCAATGTCCCTGGGATCTGACCTCTTTTGCACTAGGCGCTGCCAGTCTGCCACAGGGAAGCTATTCCTGGTCCTCTTTCTGTGTGTTCAATTAATAGAGCCACCCGAGACCAAGCAGAGCAGGTAGGGACCTTTAAGGGCTATGTGTGTGGACATCACGTGGAGGGTTCCTGCTCTCAGAGGGGACACAGGAGGAAAGAGGCACTGTGGGTGACAAGGGGCTCCCTGGTAGTTCTCTGTCCTTTTTGTTCTTTCTTTCTCCACCCCCACAACTCCCGGAGTTCTGGGTGTTGAACCCAGGGCCTTTTCACTGAGCCACATCCCCAGCCCAGGCTGGGCTCCATCTTGCCCCCTCCTTCCCCAGCCTCCAGAGTGCGGGGATGACAGGCACGCACCACCATACCCCACTCATTATTTCGCTGTGTAGGCACAAACTCCTGCTGGATTCAGCATTTATGCAATCATTGAGTGCTTACTGTATACCAAGCCTTTTCAGAGCATTCTTCAGGGAAGACAACAAAGAAATAGAGAAAATGTCCCCTGCTGTCTGGAAGGCTAATGTCCCCATTGTGGTAACCTAGAAGCCATGATGCAACTGACCAGAAAATGGAGCCAACTGCTCAAGTGCTGTCAGCTCTGATGGATGGGAGCGAGGTCTGAAGTCCTATTTCATGCATGAGAAAAAAGCCACTTCTGATTCATTAAGTGCCTCTCTCCTACGGGTCAGGAAACCCATTTCTCCTAAACTACACAGAGCCTCCCACCTGCCTCCTTGGAACCCCATGAGTACATAGGGAAATGTAGCCAAGCCATTGCAAATAACATAGGGTGCGTTCATCAAACAGAAATTAACCAACTCTGTAAAAAAAAAACAAGTGCATTTTCAAGAATCTGTTTGAGACTTTTCCCATAAGCCTGTTTTCTGCAAAACGGAAGCATCAGAGACACACATCAGCCTGAGCTCAATGAGGACGGGTCAGAACGTGAAGGCAATTCATGCTCAAGTAGGCTATAAACCTGGCAAATAGCTGCACCTCGCATTCTGTGTGTCAAGGCCTTTTTTATTTAAGTTAGCCAGGACAATATATTTACTCCTAGGATTATTACTTTGGAGAGTGGAGGAAAAGGAGAAATGCAGACACCTAGAAATAGTATGTGAAACAGGAAGCATCTCTGTTAAGAGAAAATAGTCTTAATTAAGATAAATATGTTATCAATGCCAGGGGTGGTTAGGAGCTCGCATTCTGTGTATCTCAGTCCAACTATTCCTATTTGTTTAGTCAGTTCTCTCCTAAAAAGGTGTTCTTATTCTAAGCAGCAGTTGTTTCAGGATGTAAAGTTCCAATGAATAATTTTAGCTGGGCCTCTCAATAGCACTGAAGAGACTGGAAGATCGAGCCCAGCCTGTTTGTTTGGGGGAAAAAATAAATGCAGACTAAATAGGATGAGAGTAAGTCACTAGCTAGATGGTAACTTCAGCCCTGTGTCTTTGCTCCACTGGCCTTAGACTCCTCATTATAGCACGCAGAAGCTGGGTTTCACGACCTCGCCGAAAACTTCATCAGCAGCCATGAAAGAGAGAGATCTCTTTCTGACGAATCCAGACCACTCGTCCCTGTCCACAGGGAGCTTTGCCTTCACTCGTTCAGCTGTCTCCTCACTGCACCGCTACTTACAATAATGAAGGGTATTAAGTACCTACTGTCAGCCAAGCCTGCTGCTGAGACGCTGAGGACACAGAGGTGAGGGAGGCCTGGCCCTGCCCTGGTGAGCTTTCTGCAGAGGGGAGGAAACAGCGTTTGCAGGGTCCCATAGGAGAAGCGCAGTGGACATGCTATGGGCGGGCATGCTCAGAGTGTGTGGCAGGGGTGCTGTCTTCACCCAGGACTTCAGAAAGGATCTGGCCCTAGGTGCCTTGCAGAGGAGGAGCAGCGAAGGACTGTCAGGTGAGGAGCAGGAAGTGGAAAGAGGCGGGTTGTGAGCTCATAGCACGTTTGAGGGTCCTGGTAGGCAAGAGCTGGGTCCAGAGGGACCTTTAGACCACACCGAAGAGTCTGAGTTCAATCCTCAGGAGTACGGGGCATTGAAGAGGTGCAGCAGAAAGAAAGACCTGGTTAAAGTGAGAGCTCATGAGGGCCACTCTGGCAGCAGGGTGGAATGTCACTCGGCTGGAAGAAGGGGACAAGAGTGGAAGAGGTAGCCAGGGAATCAGTAAGGAGGCTCTCGCAGCAATCCAGATGGCAGCTGACCAGTGCCCAAGTCAGGTCCATGGCAGTGGTCACTTAGAGGAAGAAACTGATCTTGAAGATAGACAGGTGGGAGAATCTAAAAAAGCTAGTTATAGCTCCATCCAGGACCTTGTTGTTCTCTCCTGTGAAAAATGTTTTTGAAGCCACTAAATAATGCTAGTAAATACTTTTCTCCTGTTTGTCTCTTTCTGGCCTACAGGCTCATGGGGCAAGAAAGGTGATGTCCATTGCCTCTCTCATACACCATTTTATCTCTAGGCTTTACTATAGTCTCTGGCCTATTATTATAGACAGCTAAGGCAGGTAAAAATATAGGCAGTCAGACAGGGCTAGGCCTTCAGGGGAGTCAGTGCAGAGGATGAGAACACATTACAAATCTGTGGAAGGCCGGGGACAGGGTGACCAGGCCTAGGTCCTTCCCCAAGGGATAAGTCATAGACTGGGGATTGTGCTCACCTGATCCAGTGATGTCTGGGCAGACATCAGTTGCCCCATGAGTGGCCAGGACCCCCTGGTTCATCTCTTCCTAAAAAGGTCCTTGTTCTTTCCATATATACTTCCCATATGACCTGTTTCCCCATTGGATTGATATTACCTAAGTGGCTAAATTCATAATCTTATTGATTAGTCATAGTTTTGTCCTGCATTGTACCCACCTTGTGATTTTTCATCCATCTGATGATTTTATTCCATAAAACTTCCTCTGTAAAGTGGGGACCATGGCAACCCAGTTTTCAGGTCCCCCTCCCGTCTCTCAGGAGCTGTAGCTCTCTCCCTCTCAACAAATATTTCCTTCTCTTAACCTCTGTTGTTCCTTAGAATTGGTTCTTTAGTTTCAGGGAACATGAACTTAGCCTATCTGGCATTTATCAGGTTGGGAGTTGCTTTTATTTCCTGAATGTCAATACGAGTGAATGCAAACACATTCCCTAGGAGTGTCATTTCCTTTCCCAGCGTTACACTTGTCCATCTTTGAAAATTTGGATTCTTCTTTTAAATTGATTGCTCATTTATTCAACTTTATTCATGTTTCTATCCCATTTTAGTCCAAAAAGGATTTGAATATACCTTACAAAAATACGTTACTATGGGATTTTACAAAAAATAGTAAAGAAGTTGCAGTACAGGGGAAATAAGACCAAGTTCAGGGCTTGTCCTCAGATACAGCCCATGGTATACTCCTGTTGGAGGAAGGCCAAAAATTTTGCTCTAAGATGCCTGGAAGAAAGGACAGATATTAGAACACAAGAAAAAACATCGGATCTATCAGGAGAAACACAAATGCTGAAAGAAATTTCCTCCCTGGATCATAATGAAGAGGTCAATGTAATCAACCTCTTTAATATCAATAATCTAAGAAGAATATTTTTATTCTCTGAAACTTTCAAATGCCCAAGATTTTTGGTATGTAGGCAGGGTGACTGAGTATGCTCAAAATCAATTAAAATGTTTTCACAAGTCCTTATCATGTGGCCAAAGTGTTCTTTATCAGACAATTCAGATTCTTGCCTGAGGCAGCCAGGACAGTTAGGGTGGGTAAAAGACCCTTTGCCTTGGAGTTAGGAGATAAATGTGAGTCCTTGCCCTTCTCATAGAATCTACGTCCCTTGAATGAGTCACTTGACCTCTCGTAGTCTCCTTATCTGTAAAATGTGATGCTAGTATGGGACTTTGTAGACTGTGGTATTGGAAGAGATTATCTGTGACAGGTACTTTGCAGTGTCTAAAAAAGTCAAAAAAAAAAAAAACTAGTCAGATTAGAAGGAAGGATGGAAGGAAGGATACATGCATGAATCAATGGGTAAATGGATGGATATAATAATGCTTGGAAGAATGGATTGATGAATGATACAGTGACCAATAAAATGATCATTCTGAGGATGACGTTTGTACCAAGTCATATTCTTTTATTACAACAACCTTAATCTCATTTAGGGACATCTGTGTAATAAACTGATTTGTACTCAAAAATGTAAAGCTGCACCATCTTGATTTCCCTAAAAGTCCTATAACTTGGTGCGGTTGGGTGTTGGAGACTTAAGGTTCTTATTTTAGGTTCTGTCTAGACACTGCTCTAAATAGGAACTTGATGCTAATCTGCAGGTGTTGCTTATGAACAGGTACACTATCCCCCCCCAAAAAAAAAGAAATCCATGAGTAGATAATACTTATTGAGAGCAAATTCTCCAGTTGGAAAAGTGCTAGTCAGTTCGTCCACTTCTCTCTTACCACCTGGTTACAATTACTGGTGAATTGGGTATTCACAGTGAGTATAATTAATTAAATGCATTTTGACTAATTAATTTAAGAACTGGTAAATAAGGCCTCCCTTTGGTAGTTTGAAGATGCAGCTACTGGTGCCCCTGATTAAAATGTAAAGCCAATCCAGCTGGAAACTAGCATGTAATTGATGGGAACACTTTTGCAACATTTCTTTTAAGGTTTGTCAAATTGTATCCTACTGATATTGCTAACCCCTTTTAATCAGTAAGTATAAAATTCATCCAAGGGCATAAAATATAACTGACAATAGCATACATCAAATCCCAAACTGAACATTCAAAATAAATTGTATCGAGATTTTGTCACCAACATCGATTTCTGCTTTTCAAGCTGGTTTCTGGGGCAGCCACATAAAAGTTAAATACAAGCTATCTATGGACTCATTGGATTGCAGTAATTCATTAAACCAATGGTGGCTTTAATAAATCTGAGCATAAAGATTGCTTCCCCAGACACACTCGTTTTGGAAATGTGCCACTAATCAAAGAGGGTGGCAAAACTAATCTTGTTGGCACGTAGGGGAGGTGAGAAGTAGCTTTGGATGGTAGCAGAGACTGACTTCCAAGGGTACTTTGTTCCTCAGCAATAATCAAATCAGATGGTGGGGAGACAGGACCCCTCGGGAACCAGCACCTCAGCGGTGGTCAGTATAAAGCTGGTTGTCTTCCAACGTGAACTAACTTGCTCTGTGACCTTGGGTTCCACCCATAAATGCCTTTGAATTCAATTCCCAAAGACAACAATGATCACCTTGTTTTCAACAATTTACAAAGCATTGTCCCACAGCAAGCCACCCAAGACAAGGCCAGACAGGGAGGAGATTATTATCATGCCCACTTTACTGATTTGAAAACTGAAATTTAGAAATCAAAGCAATTTGCTTGGGACCCCAGTTCCGATAGAGCTGGCGCCTGCAGACTAATTGTCGACCTCCTAAGTTCTTCCTTCAAATTCTACCTTGATGACCCACCTAAGTTCTGTGTCCTTCAGCAGGTTACTTAACCTCTCACAGCCTCGGTTTTCTCAGCTGTGCAGTGACGATAATAAAAATAACCATTTCCTACTTGCTGGGTGATTTAATGAGCTCCTAATTTAGATCAGATGCATAATAAGCACTTAATACATGTTTGCCATGATCCATATAGAACATCCGGTGTATCAAAAAGGAAAACAAGCTGGACCAGGCCTGGAAAGTGACCGCGAGGAATTTCAAGTTCTATTTCACACGGGCTTTTTGAGGGAAACCTTGACCTTGCTGTGCGGTGGCCTTTTCCAACTTTTTCCAGGACGCACCCTTCTGGCTGACATATGTTAAAAGCAGCCCAGGATATTTCAGATCTTTTCAGCTGTGACTCATTATTGTAAATAGTGGTGCAGTGAGGAGATGAGAAAAGAATTTAAATACACTGACAGGATTTTTTAAGGAAAGTGATACACATGAAGATAAAAAGCAATCAAAAGAATTTACATAAACCTTTGTGATCTCGAAGGTCATCTATTTAGGAGTCTACTGATGGAAATACATCTTTTTAAATTCTGGATGATTATTCAATTGAAAAGGAAAGACTTGAAATGAATCAAGTCATAGCAGAGTAGATTTATGTCAATGACAACCAAAAATGTGTGTTTCTTTAGGGCGAAAATTAGTCCATTCATATACAAGTTCAAATGCAAGATGGAACACTACACTTGATTATTTGTTAGGATTTGATTTTGCACATTGAAATATGTGGATATTAATGTACTTCATGAATTTATTTTTTTTTAATCAGCTTCCTGTTACACTCCTTATTCTATTTAGGAAAGAGGATGGTTTTAGGTCCATTAATTTACTTGAACTTGACAATGATCCTTCAAGCTAGGCAGGGAGATGTTATCATTCCCACTTTAGGAGAGTATAATATAGAATTACAGAAGCCAAAATGAAGGCTGTTCTTTTTTTTCTTTTCTTTTCTTTTTTTTTCTGTTTTGCTTAATAAAATCATAAGTCGAATTTTATAGCAGAACCTCTGAAATGCTCTCCTGGAGACATAAACTTTTTTTTTAGAAGGCAACCCTAAACAGAGGCCTAGTGCTCTGCTATGACATCTATGTCCTTGAGTTCAAATCCCGGCTATGCCACTTATTGCTTATGTGACCTTCAGGATTTATCTCTTGGAAACTTAGCTTATAGCAGTGTTAATAATACCTATCTCCCAGAGCTGTTCTAGTAATTAAATTTCAAGAAGATAAAATGAGAGGAGAAATGTAAGGTACTTAAATACAGTATCTGACACCTATTAATGCTCAAAAATTGTCGTTTTCACTGTCTCGTGAGTATACTTAGAAATGCTAGGATAAGCATACTTGTTTGACCATTGCTGAATTATTTTTAAGCATGCCTTAATCATCTGCTTCAGAATTAACATGAACAAACCCAGCGGCTGGTGTGTGCCGCGTGAGGAACAGAATCTGGACGACTCACGTGGCAGCCAGGCAGGAACCCTGAGCACTCGTAGAAACCTGTAGAAAGATCTTCCTTTAATTTAATGCAATGTACTAACATTAATCAGCAACAGGAAGCCCGGTGTGAGGCTGCTTGCTGCTTCTGATATGGGGTCTGTCCACTTTATTATTTCCTAGAACATTATATAGACCTTTTCCCAAGTGGGGAAGGGGTCTGCTCATTTAATTTCCAAGTAAGGGATAATTAGTACCAACTGTGATTCATAGCTACAGGAATCCGACATCGTTTTCATGGCATATTACTGAGGATATTTGCAAATTCACCGGCCTTCCAGGATAATTAGATTGTGTTGCAGTTAGCTTCATTTTTATATCCTTGGTGAAAGTACTTTTGAAATACAGCACTAGCATAGCCACGTATAGTGACGAGCTATGTGACCAATATTAGTGGATGTGGGGAGGTGAAGGATGAGGGACCCATAGCTACGCCTGGGACAAGTTGTGTGGTTGGAGAAGGATGAGGAGAAAAGGGATTAACGCTGGACGAGCACCTACTCTGCTCCAGGTTTTGGAGGGGCACTCTATTGTTAGCCTGTGTAATCCTCCCAAGCCCCCTAGGAAACCCCTCATCATGGTCCCCTGGGACCTCTGGATTCTAGGTTGTTGGTCTGTCCTTAATTCTCATAGCTCGCTCCGTCTATCAGAAGGGTTTCATCAACTCCTCCTCCAGCCACTGCCTCTCCCTGGCTTTGGGGCACTACGCATCATTCTTCCCCCACCCTCAGTCTCTCTTGTTTCTCCTAAGCCTCTGACCTCTAGATGTTGGTGGACGCCAGAGCCCAATTCTTGAGGCTTTCCCTGCTCCATGAGCTCACAGTTGTTCAGAGAAATCCCCCCAGTCTGATGCCTCTGAATTCCTAGTTCCTGTTTGCAGGTGAATCCCCTCCCCTGAACTCCTGCACTCTTTGCACTTGGCATCCACTGCACATCTGAAAACCGTATCCCTTCCTCTCCCAACCCTGCTCCTCCCGCTGCCCTCCACACTCCATAAACGAGCTGCTCATCCTTCTGATCTCTGCAGTCCAAAGCCTGCGAGTCATCCCTGGGTCCTCTTCCTCTCACACTGAACCCAGCCTGTGCCAGAACCCTGCAGCTGCACCTTCAGCATCTTTTCAGAGCCCGATCCCCTCACTCCACTTGCCACCCCTCAACCCCAGCTACGTCATCATTTGGGCCAATGCGGTGCCTTGCCTGGTGTAGCCACGGCGGCCTTGATGGTCGCTGCCCCCCCTGCAGTCTTTCCAGACAGCAGCCATGGGAACATTTTAAAGTCCTGCTGCTCAGGACTGTTCTATGGTTTCCAACTCACTCAGAATAAGACCCCAAATCCTAACAAGTCCCTACGGTTCCCATGACAGTCTCTTTCTGTATTTCTCTCTGGACTAATCTCTTGCTTACTCCTCCCAGTGTGACTTTCAGTCACAATGGCAGCTCTACTATTTCTCAGATAGCCAAGGACTACCATGCCACAGCGCCTTTGCACTACCTGTGCTCTACTAAATGGAACATTGTGCTCTAGAAGTCTACCTGGTTTATTGCCTGGTATGCTTCAGATCTCTGCTCCAATGTCACCTAACTGAAGAAAGCAGGTTCCTTGACCCCACCCTATGTAAATAGAAGTCTGATTTCAATAGAAGCCTCTTCCCTCTTTGTTTTCCCTGGTTTCTGTTCTGCTTTCTTCCCCTATCAGGGCATTATACACGCACACTTATAGGAAGCTTTGTATATGTGTTACCGCCCAGGCCAGCATGTCCGCTCCATGGGGACGGGCTCTGTTTGTTTTTCACTGATGCGTCTGTAGGCCCTAGACCAGCACTGGGCTTACACTAGGCGTCAGCACGTACACAGATGACCCCTGACTTAAAACGGGTCCACTTCAGAGTGTTTTAAGGCATTTTTGACTTCTGCTATTTGTGACTTGCAGTAGGTTTGTTCAGGCACGACCCCATCAGCAGCGGAGAGGCATCTTTCTGTTAATATGAGCTGCATCTTCCTTATTCTACAAGCAAGAAAACCAAAACCCAGAGGACTGGTAACTTATCCAGAGACGCATGGAACTCTGATGGCTTTCTGGAGAGCGACAGACCCCTCCCAGGCCTGCCTGACTTCTGCCCTGTGCTCTGTCCTCCGCCCCTGCAGTGATGGGGACTTGCCATCTTATCCCCTTAGGCTTACTGGTGTGCAGCAAAATCAGACACCTCCCAGTGTCAGCCTCCACCTGCGCCTCTACAAGGCGAGAAGCCTGGACCAAGCACCAGCAGGGACAGATCACTTCAGCTTGACACCTTCTCCCAGAATCCCAGGTGGCGCAGTGGGTGGGTGGCCTCTGTTACAAAAGAGGGGTCATCCACAGGGCAAGACCGTCCTTTGCGAAGGCTTGGTCCCAGATCAAGGACCTGGGGGTCGGACCTGGAGAAACAGAACCTTCACATGAGCCCCATGGCACCCCTGAGGAGGTGGCCCCTGCGCCTTCTGCAGCTCTGTTTAGCAGTGCCCGTGACCCCAATCACAGGAAGGAGACGGGTACACCCCATCTGAGATTTTGAAAAGAAATGCAGGATGCTTGCATTCTGAAATGGCCCCCAATGTTTTTAATCCTAAGAATCATATTTCTTTTATTGATCTTTTTTGTGGTACTAGGGATAGAACACAGGGTCTTGTGCACAGTAGGCCAGTAACATCTCCAGCCTAACCCCAAGAATTTTATTAACGGGAAGGAAAAAATATGGTTTTTGTTTTAAAGGCTATGTATCATGTGATGTTGACAGAATCAATGGATGACGTACCTTCACGCAAAAGCATGCCCTTGAAATAGCACATAATGAAGCTCTGCCCACGTGATATTTCCTGTCTCAGCCACTGGACCAAGAGCACCCCTGGGTCCCCAGAATATTACTCATCCTTTCTCTCTCTCTCCCTCTCACTCACTCTCACTCTCTCTCTCGCTCTTTTCCCCCCTCCCCAGCAGAAACAGAGGAGCAAACATTTCCAACATTTACTTCCTGGAATGGTTTTAAACTTTGTACCCTTGCCAACTCATGTCATCTTCCCAAAAACCCTGCAGACGGGAGCTGTCATTGTTGCCATTTCACAGAGGACAAGACTAGGGCACTGGGAAGCCAAGCTCCTTGCTCCAGGTCATAGACCGGGTGCAGGGGGTGAGGGCTCCAGCCCCGGGTGATCTGGGTACAGAGCTGTGCTTGGAGCTAGTGTGCTGTTGGGTCTCTAAGTGCATCTTCAAGGGACATTGGCAGGCAAGCAAGTGAATACACACATGAGTAACAATTCTGACTCATGCCCTGGGACCCTCCCTGTATTCCAGCTTCTGGGACACCTTGGATCCATAGAGGTGACAGGTCACTGGGGAACTGTGTAAGCAAGAGAGGAAGTTGGGTTCTGCCAGGTGGAGGGCAAAGCTGGCAGGTGGTATTCTCTGCCTGTCTTGGTTACTTTTCTCTTATTGCTAGGACAAAATACCTAACACCCAAAATCAAAGGAAAGGTTTATTTAGCTCATGGTTTGTGGAGGTTTCAGTCCATAATCATCTGGCTCCAAGGCAGGGTGGCATGGCACAGGGGCAGCCATTTATGGCTACAGCAAACAACAAAGCAGCAAGAGCAAAAAGGGAGGAGTGCCCAGAGAAGACTCTTTCAGTACTTTGTCTTGTATGTAGACCACACCCACTTGGGTGTAGCACTCACACCCATAATCCCAGCATTGGACAATGAATCAGTCACAAACTTCAGAAGGCTGCCCCCATGACCACATGAAACTTTGGGGGGACATCCAGACACAAACCATAACACTGCCCCATACCCTGAGAGAGCTCTAGAGGGCAAATGGAAGCAGAGGAGCCACGCTTCTGTGTCCACACCATTGGCAGTGTTGGTCCCTGGGTGGGGGCACAATTTGGGTATGGCAAGGCCCTGCTGCAGAGTGAGGAGAACAGCTGGGCGCTTTTCATCGCTGATATTCCTAACCTTGGCAAAACCATAGCTGTCACACCTTGATCGTGGACTTCCATCCTCTGTAACTTGTGAGAAAATGAATTTGTACTTCCAGCGTCCCCTAGTCTGTGGTACTTGGCTATGGCAGCCCTTGCAACCTGATCCATTCTTCCCTTGCTATCCACAAGAGGAGAGTTCCAGGAGTACCCCCACCACATACTGAAATCTGAGGGTGCTCAAGTCCCTTCTATAAGTGATACAGTATTTGCACATAACCTATGCAATCCTCCCATGTATTTCCCACCATCTCAAGATTGAACCTAATACAATGTAAATGCTATGCAAATAGTTGTACTGTGTTGTTTAGAGAATTCAAATTTTGCTTTTTGAAATCTTCTGAGTTTTTTAAAAACATATTTTCAGTCTGCAGTTGGTTGAACCTGCAGATGAAGAACTCACCAATACAGAACCTTGCATGTAGTGGGCTACCTGGACAGGTGGGGAGACCCCCTCACCTCACTGTGCCTATTTCCGTAAGATAGTAGTTGGGTTTTTGCTGAGTTACACATGGCCTCTGAATCTCAGTGGCCTACAATCACTCATTTTTCTCCTCTGTGAGTCTGTACAGCGAAGAGGTGAGGTTTTGGCTTGAACAGGTTTTGCTCCAGGCTGTAGGACTGGCTCCTGGAGCCTAAGGCTAGGACAAACACTGGAAATATATTCGAGGCCAGAGTTTGCTGCAAATTCATTCACATCCTGGTGGCCAAAGTGAGTCCCAAGGCCGAGGTTAATAGCAACAGGACTGGGAATGGTGCTCGGCAAACTGCGGAGAGAGGAGCTGCAAAGTCGCAGGCAAAGAACCGCTGGGCGACACTCTTAGCAGGGGGGAGTAAGCACCAGGAGCAATAATCCAATCAGCCACAAAGAGGCCGAAGGAATGAAGAGAAGGTGCTAAATGATTCCTGAGGCAGCAGAATATCCCAGCTCACCACAGTGAAGGCAGCTACGGTGTCCTGTCACCGTGTTTTGAGGACAGGCGCTCCTGACGATCAATTACCACATACTCAGCCAAACCCCAACACCTTTGCAGAGCTGAACACGCCATCTTGGGGCAGTGGCTCATGGTGCAGAGAAACCAGATCCTTCCTGGGAGATCAAAATCAATTTTCAAAGACACAGCTATTCTGGAGTGCAGGCGTCAGAAGGGAGAGGAGGTGCTATAGGAAGTGGCTCATTTCTTTCGTTTTAAGTTGTTGAAATAACCAAAGTGGAGTTTTTTAGGTCTGATTATTAATTTCAGGAGAGTCAGTTGCCAAGTTTTGTGATCACTTTTGAGGAAAAGAAATCTAAGATCAAAGAAAGGCTTCATGGTGGAGGTTTTCACCTCCTAGCAAGTTTGGACGCTTTCACCACAGAGGGATCCGATGTAGAGCTCGTTTGTTTTCTCCATGTCCCCTTTGGATGGATAAATCAAATGCCACAGTTTAATGCATTCAATAAATGTTTGCTGAACATCCCCCATGGTCATGTGCTCACTTGTGAAAATACAAACAAATGATCCTCAGAGTTGGTGTTGCCGCTCTCTGTGGGTCACAGCGCGGGGCGGGGCGGGGGTGAGTCACATCCTCCCCCTGGGCCTCCCGCCCACTGTTTGTAAAGCAAGTGTACTTGGTGAAGCCCGGACTTTTAGGTCTCTTCTCCATCTGAAGTCCACAAACTGGCTGATGTTCCTTTCTCTGCTGATGATCACTGAAATTAGAGGTGTGTGCCTCCAGGGAGATGGAGCTGCCCAAAATCTGTAAACTTAATGCGGGTGTTCCAGGTTCCTCTCAGTGATAAGGCGAAGAATCCTGAAGCAAGCAAGGCACCGTAATCCCAGCAGCTTGGGAGGCTGAGGTAGGAGGATTGCAACAGGGAGCTCAGCCTGAGTGACTTAGCAAGACCCTGGATCAAAATCAAAGAAACAAACAGGGCAGGGGTGTAGCTTCGTGCAAAGATCAATCTACGGTCTTGCTCCTACCCCTAAAAAAATCCCTGAAACAAAAGACTGATCTGTGTTATTTATAATCACTGCTCCCTATCTATCTACTCCCTCAGAAATAAAGGTTTCTTGTTCTAATACCATCCTCAGGGCAGATGTGCATGTGAATCCCATCTTCATCAAACTGTTCCACTAACAGTTCCCAGGGAGGTTTGGGTGGAAGGAGGTGAATCCAAAATACGGTTAAGGTACCACTGGCATTCCGTTGTAGAACCATGGGTGGGTAACAAGCTTCCTGAGTCTCCATTTTCCAATCTGAAAAATAGCATGCTAATAGTGGCTTCTTCCTTAGAGGTGGCAATTAAAAATTTAGCACGATGTCAGAGAAAAGAACCCACCAGAATCATTGCCATGTTTTATTCTCATAGCTCCCCTTGCAAACACACTTTCAGCCCAGAAGGTTGTTTAGCTTCTCCTTAGTCGAGAAAACTAGGAAAAGAAAGGATTTATACTATCGTTGCAATTTAATGAAAAATGTAAAAAAAACTCCCTGCAGGGCTCTTCATGTAAAGTTGTCCATAGATTTGTGAAAGTACCTGTTACTTTGAATTCAAATAAGATCTTAAAATTAGAACCTAGTTCATCTGGCACCCTCTGAGCTAGGAAGGTGGAAAACCAGCTGGTAAGAGATGGATTTGTTGTTTCCGAGGAAAACTAAGATGCATAAGCACCAGAGTTTTGCCCTTTGGGTCTCTGCCCCAAAGCAGGGCAACACTCACCCTGAGGAAGGAAGCTGTTTTCTCCTAATTCCTACAAAGGTGCCGCTGGGTTAGCCACAGCCCTAGACAGTGCATACTCTAGGAGACATTTGCTTCCACACTTCGGTTTGATGCCTCTTGAACAATGACAGGAGACAGAATGAGAGCTTAGACCTGTCTTTCTTTTCTTCCCAAAAGCCACCGAGAGGACTTGGCTCCCCACGAGTGGCTCTGTGGAGCTCCCGCAGGGCTCCTGGATGGCTGGCGGATGAGGGAAAACTACAGTTCTTTTCCCAGACAGTTCCATCTCCTGCATGCAAGACACTGTTTCAGAGCTGGACAGACTCATTCTTGCCCTCGTCATCCCAGTGATTTCAGGGGCTGGGCGTGGAGCCAGTGCCAGCCCAAGTTTAAGCTGTGGATATGGTTACAGAACATAAAGAATGAACAATGGAGACAAAGAGGGAGCCCGTCCCCTTGGTACTTGTCCTCTCTGCCCCACCTGCACTTTAAAAAGTCAAATCCATGTGTTTGTCTCTCTAAAGCAGAGATATGGGACTTAGCTCTCCCTGGGCAAAAGGATCCGCACCCAGTCTGGTTCCCAGGATGGTGGAGGAGACTGATGTTAGACAAACACAATATAACTGGCATTGTAACCAGCACCTGCACTTACCAGTGTGGCCTCCTGGTCCTGAGTACTGGATTACAAATGGTTATACATCTCCCCAGCATGGAACAAGGCAGGTAAACAAATAAAGGGACAACAGTTAGGATGAACACGACAACTTCACTCTTTCCTAGCTAAAGACGTCCCACTGAGTGGATCGCTGCATAAAGCACAGGGAGCTCTCTTCTCATGACATGTGCACCTGGGCGGCTACTCCCAACTCTAAAGCCAGGCTGCTGCAGGCACGGTCCTTTGTGGTGTGCTGGGTAGAACAGTCTGTATTTGCAAAACGAACACTTTTCCCAGGTCATTTTCAGGGCCGGAAGTGTTTAATGTGGACTCAAGATCTATGCAAGTTTTTTTTATCGTTGCTACTTCAGATTCCTGAGCAAGGGTGGTACAGGTCACCAGATCCCAGAGTCCTTGGTCATGAGTCGTCCAGGGATGCAAGCGCCTTAATGCGTCTGGTTGATTGATGCCTAATACAGCGTCTCCTCCGTGGCCTTGAGTGAAATTCACGCTGTTCTTTATGGACCATTTGGGAAAAGGAGGGTTTTTTCCCTGGGTATCCTGGAGAGTTATTCAGTGTGCAAGACATTCTAGGAACAGAAAGTGGTAAACTTGAAAGCAGAGACTCACAAGAGTATGGGTAAGTGGTGGGGAGCGTGAAAAGGAATGAGCAGAAGAGTGAGTCTCCTACTAAAGATCTCCCCCAGCTAAATAAATGGGCAAGAAAGAGCAAAATATGGCCATAGCACTGTCCTGAAATCCCCACGCTTGTGAACTCTGCTCCTTAGTAAATTGGATGCATGTGTGTTTAAAAATATCCTTACCTCCCCCCCACCCCCAAGGATAGAAAACAACTTTTGTAAGGATGGAGGTCACAGGAATACTATCAGCGAGAAAAAATAAATTACCCATTTAGGGTAGGCCTGTTAAGTATTTTGAGTCACTAGGGTACCATTTTATGAGCCAAAAGAACTAATTTACCAAATGGGTCCCCAGGGCCTGGAATAGCTAATGCACAGGCCACCAAGGGGCAACTCTGGCCCGTGCCCCACCCCCACCTCTTCAGCAGACCAGGCCTTCTGTGGAGAATAAGGACATGGGGTTAGAAGGGACGCGGAAGGTCTCCCGCACAGCAGCGTGGGCAGGCATGAGGTTGCATTCATGTACTAAAGAGGGAATAAAGAAAGAAACAGTGAGACCCTCGAATCAGGCTCATCTCGATTCGCATCTGGCCTGCTACTCTTTAAACCGGCGAGGGTGACCAAACCTCATACACCTCAGATTTCTCCTCCCTGACTCCAGCATTGAGAGGATGCAGCCTGAATTGGTAGGACTCAGTGGACAAGCAGTGGCGGGCCAGAGGGGACACCCAAAGAGGGGGAGTGGCCATGAAAGTTGTTGGTGTTGCTGTCATTATACTAAGAACCATCGTCTCTACCATCAGATTTTTTTTTTCCGGTACTGGGGATCGAACTCATGACCTTGTGCTTGTCAGGCAGGCGCTTAAGCCACTGAGCTAAATCCCAGGCCCATCTCTATCATCAATGTCTGCACAGCTGCTAACATCTATTGTGCTCTTTGTAGGCACCAGGCACTCCACCAGTGTTGTCTCATTTAATTCTTCAGCAAGGCTATGAAGTCGGTTGTAATATCCCACTTTACCGATGGGAGACCCGAGGCTCAGAGAAGTTAAGTAACTTGTTGACTATCACAGAGCTGGGAAGTAACAGGGTGAGACTTGAACCGCCATGTAATGGACTCCAGGGCCTGTGTCTGGAAGTGACACCTTCCTCAGAGGCAGGATGACATAACTGATGGTTACCTTGCCATCATCCTTCCCATAGGCTGCACCAAGGGACCTCCACTAAGGTGGGAAGTTAGGGCTGATTTAGAGAGTGACACTGGCTGGAAATCTTGGTCCGTCCCCTATGGCTTTATAGGGAGAAGCTCTTGGAAATTGCTCTGGGGCGCTGGGAAACATCTCCTTGGAGACAGCCACACTAGAAGCGGGCAGGAAGATGCCTGTGGGTCGGCCCTGCTCTATGAGTGCGGGTGGAAACACTCGGCCCAGTGTTTCTAATTTGCTGGCCTGCTGCTGCTTGTCCACGGTCACTCACAGATCGGGGGGCAGAGCCAAGAGTCCAGGCCCGGTCCTTTTTGCAGGCCCCTCCCCTACTAAATAGGAAACACATCAGACAACTGAGGAACACCCAGAGGGCAAAGTACACTTCTATCGAGGAAGAGATCCTTCAGGTAGACATGCCTGTGTGTCCAAGCCCGTGGTTCGTATGGCTATTTGATACCTACCTCTTTCATGCCAAGGAGCTTTGGAATTAGAAACGGTTATCAAAGGAAGGTTTGCAAATGAAAAACACGTGGAAAGGACAGAGTTGGTTAAACACATTTCCAGCAGGGTAGGGGTGGGTACACCTCATCAAATTCCCCAGCTTTGGATGGGAGATTGCTTGAAGTTGTGTCACTCTTCATGCTAATGATTCTACTCTGTGTCCGTATGGCTGTGTGTGTGTGTGTGTGTGTGTGTGTGTGTGTGTGATACTCACCTGTCTACCTGCATTCCCATCTCATAACTGCAAATGTGCTCTTCCAAAAACAAAGCTTTGGAAATAAGGAAGGGAAGAGGAGTTGAAGGGAGGGGAGGGAAATGGGCGAAAAAAGAGGAACTAAGATATATCATGTACAGGTATAAATTTCCTATGATGAATGTGATTATTATGCATAACTAAATTGTACCAATAAACTCAATTATAAAAAAGTGTGTTCTCCAAAATCCCATAATTCTCTCCCCCATTGTTTCTTCCCAGTCTCCCCTTTTTTTCCCATTCCTTTGCTTCAACCTTGTGATTTTCAGAGTGAGAGATAGGGGGGATGGCAGCCAGCTGTTGGGGTTCCACTGCTTGTACACCCTTCTCCCTGCCTCTGTGCTTTGCCAGGTTCCTTGCCCACAGCCCCATCGCTGGCTGCTTCCGCCATCGAAATGCGTTGCCCTTTTCCCCAGAGCACATGTTAAAACCCACTCAGCCAAAGTAAACCGTGTAAATGTACAAGAGATACATCTCCTAGATTGGCCAGGATTCACATGTGACAATTTGAGTAAACACAGCCTCCATCTGCAGCGAGGGAGGGTGATTCCCCATGGACTCTTGGGTGGAAGGGAAGGGGGAGACACAGGAGCAGATGGTTTCCCGGAGAGAGGCGCTGCCCTCTCCCAGCTCGCAGGGCTCCTGGTATTGACCACTCAGTGACCTGTAAGCACCTTCCCTGCCTGTCCAGAGCACTGCATGTCAACTGTCACTGCATCAGGATCTCTTGGACAGCTGTTGCAGATCTGGATACTCAGGGATCTTGGTTGGTCAGGAGTGGGGCCTGCATCTCTGCACTTAAATGAGCATCTCCTAGGGATTCCACTGTCTTCATCCTCACTCTGAGAAACACTGGAATCAGCCTGAAGCCCATGCCTGGCAGGGACACAGTTAGCAGGAAGTGGCATTTCAAGTTGTAGGGCTGGAGGCAGGACCACATCCACGTGGACAGATGTTTGTCCAGATCCCAGAGGTGTCATGTGCTGACTCCAAGAAGCATCAGAGTTTCTCAGTCACTGTCTCCCAGACCAAGGAGTCCACCACGAGCTGGCTTTGCTTTCAGGCCTCCCCTTCTCCCGTGTCCCTTGGTGGATTCCCAGAAGCCTCTGAGACCAGTGTTCTCACCCAAGCTGGGGCCAGGAGAGCCTGTGAAGCCTACCTCCAGTTCCAGAGCCAGGCTGAAACGGTGTCCCAGATTGCGTTAGAAAGGAAACTGGGCCATCTGTGGGTGTATCTGAGTCCTGGTCCCCAGCTCATCCTCTCGCAAAGATGTGTTGCAGTGTGGGGAAGAGGTGGAAGTTCACACAGGCAATCTGTGATCCTCAGAGAAGCCCACGGTTACCATCTCCATGGCTTCATCTGCCAAATGCAGATTCCCGTGCCCCCTCCACCCAATGCAGTTGCTGCCAGAATGGGAGAAGAGAACTGTGAAAGTACTTTGCAAAATTAAGATGCAACAAGAATTCCTGGAAAAGACTGACTACAAGAAGGATTTTAATGAGCGAAGCAAGACTGTTGGTGGATATGGAGTTGTTCGGAATAAAGGAGATGAGTTTGCTCTGCGAACCCCAAGCTCTTTACAGAAGCATCAACAGGGCACCAAAAAGGGGAAGAGAAACAAGAATGCGCCACAGACCCTGCCTTCCTCAGGTCCCTGACTGTGTGGGGTGGGGACTGGTTCTGGTTCAGCCAAGGCATTCTGCCGCATGCGATAGAAATAATCAAATTAGCTCAAGAATAGGACGTTTATCCTCAGACATTCCATGAAATCCTACACGAAGCCGAATAAGCAGGATTGCCCTGGTGGGGGGTGGGGCTAAGTAAGAGGAGCTTAAAGACCTTCACTCCAGTGAGTCAAATTCCTGTGACTCATTTCTTAAATTCTTTCGTGTATACAGCATTTCAAATTAGTAAATAAGCAAATACACAAAACTGCGATTAGGGATGCCGGATGCTAGGAAGTAAGTTGATGTTAAATGTTAAAATGACGGGATGAAAAGGAATCAAAAGCAGAGAGCCAGGGTAACTTAGTTCAGGCAGAGGCAAAACAGAAAGCAAAGAAAAAGTCCCGGAGCTGGGAAAGAATTAAGTGGCAAGAGGGTGGTGAGCTATGGGGCACAATACAAGAATGAGCCAGAGGCCAGAATATGCAAGGCTGTGGCCTCATAGTACTATACTGACAATTTAGGAAGAGTCACGTGATAAACATCAGTAGAAAGATGGGGTTAGTTGCTAAACACTATGGCTTTAATCGCCCCTAGCTTGGTTACTAACATGACTGCATGATCGATGCCTGAAATTACACCTCCTTTGCTGTCTGTAAACAGGGGAGGCACAACACACACCGCCTGCCAGGACCAAATGGCATAGTCCACTTGTACAGTCCTGCAATCCTGTAGACTAGGCTCCTGAGACAGCTCTGACTTAGGACGCTTCTCCTGGCTTCATGATTCACAGCATCTCCTTTCACCCTCAAAAGTGTTCCAGTCTGGATGGTAAATTACAAGGTCCTTCCAGTTAATGAGAGATGGGAGATTCATGTGGCCACATTATCTGATGAGTTAGGCACTGTGCCTTGATTCCTGTTAGGAATTTCTTTTCACTGCGCTGGAAGGAAGTTGGTCTTGCACTTTCCAAAATGCCCAGGCAAGCTTCGAGGGGCAGCAAGTGTACACAGCATGATGGGCAGCTGCTAAGAAGGACCAGACACGCAGCCCATCCTGGCAGAGGCTGGTGACTGTGCATGGGGTGACACCTGAGGCTGGGATGAGTTTGGCTGGTCAGGAGCAATGACAACAGGTGACCGTGAGTTGGTAGTGGTGGATGCCTGTGAAGTAGATACGTTTTCTTTCCTTTTTGTCTTAGCTTGTTTTATGTTGCTATAACAGAGTATCACAGATGAGGTCATTTATTTCTTTATTTATTTTGGTACTGGAAGTCAAACTCAGGACCTTGCACTTGCCAGACAGGCACTGTGTCTCTGAGCTCTATCACCAGCTCAAGGCAGTTTATTTTTAAAAATGGAAATGTGTTGCTTATAATTCTGAAGGCTAGGAAGTCCAGTACTGAAGTGGCAGCCTCTGGTCAGGATCTTCTTCCTTCATGACATGCCAGGGGGTATCACCTGGCAAGACAGAGGAGATGCCCTAGCTCATGTCTCTCTTCCTCTTCTTGCAAGGGTCACTAATAACATCATGAGGACCCCACATACAACCTCACCTAGTCCTCATTACCTCTCAAAGGCCTCACCTCCAGATACGATCAACGTGTGACTCTGAAGTTGTTTCCAGCACATGAACCTTGGGGGACACATTTACACCACACTAGTTCTCAAGATCAGCTTACTGGGATGGAGGTGGGGCTACTTTAGGAATATGCAGAGAGGGAAACTCTGAAATAGAACCCACAGTTCTGTTGAATTCTCATAGCTAGGCACAGAGAGAGAAAGGTGGGTGGTGGGGTGAATGGCAGATACCTATGGAATCCTCTCCAAAATTTTATCACTATCTCGCAAGAAATGGCTAGCAAGTGCACATCAGGCTCTCAGACATGTGACCGGGACAGGACACAAATCCTGCAACTATTTTGTTACTTGAGGTCACCTAGGGAAGAGCTGTGTCTGAGGTCAGGGGTAAGAAAGGCATGTCAGGAAGCTTTTTCAATTTAAATCAAGTCAATCCACAGAATGTAATCGATCTCAGACTTCCCGAGGTCTGACCCTTTTGTGTGGGAGTAAATATAAGGAGACACAGCTGGGAAAAAGTCCCCTTTTTCATATTCAGGAAAACACATCTCAAAATACAATTCTCCACAATACTAGGAGGCACCACAGCAGTTTCTAAAGCAAATTTCATGAAACCTCAGAGAGAGAGAGAGAGAGACAAAGAAGGGGCCCAAGAAATGAGTCTCTTTGCTTTCTTTTCTCCTTGTTAGACTTTTTCCATTTGTTTACTTTTATTTGATTTGAAGATTTGAGTGTGTGGGAAGAATCTCACTGAAGAGGAGACTGAGTAACACTTGATCGGGGTGTTTACGACACACACACGCTCATCGTCAGTCATGTACGGAGTGCCTGCTACGAGCTAGGGGACAAGGAAGCAAAGCAGAATGACACAAAAGACCTGACAACCTGCCTGTCTTGCCCGGAAGTTGACAGTGAGGCTGGACAGACATGCGAACGGATAAACTACTGTCCTTTCTGATGAGTGCGGTAGCAGAGGTGAGAGCACACGTACACACACACCACACACGAGTGTGCACTCTATTGGAGCTGCTCTCAATTGTTTCCCAGGACACTCCCAGCCTCTTGTTGAATTTCCATATAGGCTGACTTTTTTTACAGAGTTGAGATTCACATAACACAAAATCACCTACCCAAGCATGGACGGTTACACAGCATTTAATACCTGTGCATTCACAGTGTTGCACAACTACGGTCTGTGCCTAGTTCCAAAACATTTCCATCCCCCCAAAATAAATCACTAAGCAGTTAATGATCTATTAATAATAACCTATTAAGCAGTTACTTCCCATCCGTCCCTCCCCCGGCTCCTGGCGAACACCCGTCTGCCTTTGGTCTCCATGGATTTACCTAGTCTGGGTATTTCATGTAAGTGGAGTCATACACTATGTGACCTTCATTGTCTGGTTACTTTCACCCAGTGTGCTTTTGGCTTCATCCCTATTGTGGTGTGTGTCTTCAGTTCTTTCCATGGCTGAATAATATTCTGCTCTGCAAGTACTGCATATAAGGCTTTTGTTGACCCATTCATCTCTTGATGGACTCGGGTCCTTTTGCTATCTGGCTATTGTGAAGAGTGCTGCCAAGAACACTGGAAGAGTGCTTGCCTAGAGCCCTCTTGCGAGCCTGCTTGTCTGTCTGGGCGTGCTGATATGCACTTACCAAGCATTTTTTGGGAGATGCATGCAAACTTGGAGAAGAGGGTTGCAGAGCTGCTGTCTAGGGCTCTCCCACTCTCTCTGTCTCTGTCTCTGTCTCTGTCCATCTCTCACTCTCTTTCTCTCTCTGGGGTCCATAGCTTCTTATTTTACCAGAACAGTGGATTCCTGAAATTCATGAAATTTTTGTTTGAATATCTGTTTTCAACTCTTTGGGGTATATACCAAAGGGCATATTGGGGCATATTCCAACTTTACCTTTTAGAGGAACTGTCAAAGCATCACACATACCACACCCTTTGGAAGATCCACAAAGTACTGTTTTAGGCTCCTCCATAGATTACCAAAAGGCTTCGCAGAATGGAACCCTGGTTTACAAATCCACCAAGCAGGGGTGAGTGACTTGGTTGGTCTGAACTTGTGCCAATGTGGTGAAGGTCACGGGTTCAGTTCCCACAGTGGTCTGTGAGCTGAGCAGAGTGGACAGCACGAAAGACTGTGACTGCTGCTGCCCCATCCTCCACCATCTGACACAGTCCGACCCTTGTGCAAAAGCTGGTTAGTGGTCACAGGGACACAGGACAGGAGAATGTTTTTGTGGTTCTACATAAGAGGGAAAAACAGTCTAGGGTTCAACATCTGTTGAGGGCCCAGTGAGACTCACTGGGATCAGATACTCACTTCTAGACCTGGATCCATCTGATTTGTGGGGTTTCTTGGGTAAATTGTTTAACCCTGTCCCCGAGCCTCAGTTTCCTTATCTCCAAAGCTGGAATAACAATCCTCTGGCTGGCTTGGTCCTCACGGGCTTTTCCACGTGTGCTGTTCAGTCTGGAGGGTGAGCCTTCGCATCCCGGGCATGAGCACCCCATTGGCTTCTGCAAAGGGCCCTTACCCACTCTCCCCAGGTTTACTGAACCGGAATGGTGGGGCGCTGTTGCCCAGGACGTTACACTGGCTGTTTAAATTGTCTTATTTGCATGGAATGAAGCTTGCTATGGTAACAAGGTCTGGTGGCTGGAATCCAGGGCCCCCAGTGGAAAAAAAAATGCAAAGTCTGCTCTCTAGGAGAAAAAGAGGAGCTAAGAGGGACTTAGCAACGCCAAGGTTACCTCGGTTCTCCCCAGAAGGAGCGGGTAAACTGAGGCAGCGGCCTCCATACTACTTCTATCTTCACAGGAAGAAAAGGGAAGCCACACTGATGCCCTCCAGTCTTTTCTTCTGATCGCTCTCCTTGGCTGAGGGGTCAAGAGTTAGCCCAGCTAAGAGGCTTAGGACACGGCCAAGGCTGCGCCCTGCACCTGGGCTGCACAGACCAGGGCTGGGGACCACAGGAAGGCTGTGCGCCCTGGCCCAGGTCAGGGAAGGGCCGCGCTCCTTCCGGCGTGGAGAGCTCAGGTCCAGCGGCCGGCAGCGGGGTGGAGGTGAGAGGCACGCGGGCCACCAGTTTAGCTCCTTGCTGGGCATTTCCTTCCTGCAGTTTAAGGACTCACAAAGCGAGAACTCCACTCCTGAGCTCGCGCGAGCTGCCCCCTCCCTGGGAGCCCCATCCCCACTCCACTCCGGAGCCCCCTTTCGGAGAGCACCCCTCTATCCCGAACACCCACCGCCCCCCAGCCCAGCACAGCTCCCGGCAGAAGTCCGCCGAGGTGGGGATGCCCCACCGCGATGAGGAGGGGACAGAGCTACGGACGCGGCGCGCGCGCCCCCCACCCCCAGCCAGGGGCGCCGCCTCAGTCCACGCGCGGGCGCCGCCCGCCGCCCCCGCCCCCCGGGGGGTGTGTCCGCGAGGTGGGGGTCGCAGGAGACCTAGGGTGACCCAGGGCGCCGGCTCAGGCCCCCTCTGGAGCGGCCGGCGAATGGTAGGCTCCGCTTGAAGAGTGCCCGGCGCGCGGTGTCCTCTGCGCGCAGCTCGCGGCGCCCGCCCGCCTGCGGGGGTCTCGGCGATCGCTGCTCCTCCTCCTCCTTCTCCTCCTCCTCCTCTTTCTCCTCCACCTCCTCCCCCAGCCGCTTCGCCACCGCCGCGGCTCTGGGCTGGAGGCGCCGCTGTCATTGCTGCGCCGGAGGAGCCCGGCGCTGCCGGTGCCTGGGGGTTGGGGCGCGGGCGACCCGTGCTGCGGGGGACCCAACAGGTAGAGCCGGGGGGTGCCCGGCCGCGCACCCCCCCGCGCATCATGCAGCTCTTTGTCACCTCTCTCGCCCCCAGGCCAAAATCCTGAGCATGATGGAAGACAATAAGCAGCTCGCGCTCCGCATCGATGGGGCGGTCCAGTCGGCCAGCCAGGAGGTGACCAACCTGCGAGCCGAACTCACGGCCACCAACCGGAGACTGGCGGAACTGAGCGGCGGCGGCCCCGGCGCGGGCCCGGGAACCGCGGCCAGCGCCTCGGCAGCGGCGGCGGCGGCGGAGAACATGGAGAATCACCAGCAGCCTGGCGCGCAAGGTAGGGATCGCCTGGCGCCAGGGGCGGAGGCGCGGCGAGCGAGCACGCCGGCTGGCGGTGGCCGGCACTCGGGACTCGGCGGCTCCACGCCCGGGCGAGATCGCTTTGCATTGTGGCTTGTAACCCTTTCCGCCCGGCGGTGGCCACTGCCGCTTCCAGGCTGCTGTCATGAGCGAAAACCCGGGCGCAGTGTACACAGGGTCACACGGTCACATCGGCCCCGGCCAGCGAGAGCGAGACGCAGCCGGCGGGACCCTTCCGGCAGGGCAGCAGAAAGTGCCCTTTGGGTGGCACACAGCCCCCAGCTCCGCGGCAAACTTTTCAGGCCCCCAGCCCCGGCAGGGATGAATACCACAGCTTCCAAGGCTCCTCCTTTGGAATGAGTCCCAGCTTTGGGCTGCGCTGCCCTCCTCGAGGTGGGCGACTGAATCGGTGTGCACTTTTCTCCACCGATGCCAGATCCCTTGGCTCATGCATCTGGACTTTATTTTCTCTCCATTTGAGATCGCGCAGGCAGTGAGATACATGGGCGACCGGTAAAGGCTGTCTCTGCAGGGAGTTTACATCTCCAGCAACTGTAGCCCTGGGAGTTCTTCCCCGGGGGAAAATGTAGACCTCAGAGATTGAGTGATGGACTCCCGGAGAAAGGACGATGGCGTGGATGGTAGATTGCTGGGAGCCCCGGGGGAGCTTGGTTTGAAGCAACTCTGCAGTTTGGGTGTGGGGGCGGGGAGACAGCTGGTCTGTGTTGACAGAGACAGAGTTGAGGCCATGAGAGCCTTCCTTGCAGGGGTTAAAAGTGGATGAGGCATCCCTGAAAGGTACCTTCAGGTTTCTGTTAACTTGGAGAGTGAAAGAGGAAGCAGCAACCTTTTCAGAACCGTTTCCCCCTTATTGCCTTTTGAGAAACAGGATCACTGGCTGTTCGTATTTTTTGATTTGTAAACTCAACTGCTGAAATCCAGAACAGGACAGGGAAGGAAAAAATCTCCAGTCCACGAGGGCCACCTGTATAAATATGTCACTGGATGAAGTACAAGATGCCAGTTGCTCAGTGGCTCAGAATGGTCTGCTGGTTCTGTTATTTCAACAGCTTCTCCTCCTAAGTGTTGAGAGTCGGTGTTTGTATGGGTGTCTTCTCTTCCTCTCTCGGTTTCCTCCTTCCCTTCCTGGGAAGGTATGCTTTTGTGATGTAGGATGGGAACCCTGAACATGAGCCCTTTGGGGTGGAATTCTAAGCTGCGTCTTAACTTGGCACCTCAGCATCTTATTGGAAGTCCCAGAAATTGAGGAAGTAATTTGGTAGCGAAGTGGCCATGACGTAATGGTGGGAAGATATTGTGGTCTTGTGGTTCGCTGTACCTGGTTGGCATCTGGTCATTCCTGTCATTTATTCCTTTTGATGTTGTTGTCTGTGACAACACATTCTCCACTGGAACCCGGGTGGTGGTGGTGGTGGGGAACAGAAAGGCTTCCTGCCAGATCCTGCTTTACTTTTTATAAGCAGGGACTCTTCTAGCATTAAAGAAATTGGTAAGGGCTGACATTTTGCTAAGGATCAAAAGCCATAGTAAGAGACACTGGACAATGCTGGTTTATTTCCCTCTGTCTACCCTTTTTTCAGCCCGAAAAAAAGTTAAGTAGCTTTTTTAATCTTAGGGCTGCACGCTGGGCGTTCCAGGGAAGTCAGTGCAGGACTAATCTGTACGCTGCAAACTGAGATACTAACTATGGGTTGAACTGTTGTAGTGGAGCAACAGGGAGCTGGCTGTTCCTTTTTCTTTTTTCCTACGGTTGTGCCCAAGACCGTGGACATGGCAACTTCCCTCTGCCCTTAGGAGCATACCTGCCCACATCAGGGCCTGCCGGTGGGTGGGAGGAGGAAGGAGAGCCTTGCTTGTTTCTCTCTGCACCACTGGCATTTCAAAAAACCTCTAGTAGGGCACTTAGTGCTTTTATAATCAGAAAATATGATGGTCGAGGCTTTAGCTCAACTTAATTGTCAGCCACAAACCCACTTCCATAGATATGTATTTATACTAATGTGATGGTTGAAAACACACCCCCCCCATATAAGTTAGGCAGGGGGGGACATCATTTATTTATTTGTAGCACCAGGACCTCAGTCTTGTATGTTTTACATTATTTAGCCTCTTGTCGGGTTTAACGGTTTTGTTTTAGTTCTGTTTGTTTGTTTTTTTTCAAATGGCCTCTGGCAGCATTCTGTAGAAGACAAACCCTCAGCCGAGTTGATCTGGTAGCTGCTTTTGCAATAGCATTTATTTTCCTACAGGAAAGCACGGAGTTCTCACAAGTTGGTTTTAAAGTGAGCTTGATTGTCTTCCTCGGGCTTCTCCTCAGTGTCCCTCCGGGGAGGCGCACAGAAGCTCAACTCTCGGGGCCCTCTGACTGTTCTTCGGAATTAGAATTAGTCTTGTGTTTCCATTTTGTCTGAGTTCATTCCATTCATTACGCCCAGACCTGAAGAGTATTTTAGTGCTTTTGAGTTATCACTTTTCGAATCAAGGTTTTGCATGAAATGAGTATCTTTCAAAATGCAACTGGATAACTCATCTTTTAACTAAAGGGCAATATGCACATATGAAATGCATACTAATGTGCCTTTAATAATATTAGCATGAACACTTATGGGTAAGAGTCACCCTTCACTCCCTTGGCAGGGGACTGTTAGATCGACTTTCAAATGTTTTTGTTGTTGTTTCCAAAAATTCATTTTTTAAATGAATTAAGCAAACTCATCTGTCCATCCTTGAATGTTTTGTTCCAGTGTAACAACGGGTTCAATAAAGCAAACTTGGGTTTTCCTAGAAGGGTTAATGCGGCGTGTCATTTAAACAAAATATTAACTTGCTTGGTACCCTCAGCGAGCTGGCATGGTTGCTATGTAACAGAATCTAGAAAGTGAACTGCTGAAAATCTGGGCTTTCGGCACTTTGCAGGATCTTCTTTCGGAATCTGTGTTGAAAGAACACTTGGCGGCGAGCCCATCTCCTCTCTCCCTGCTGCAAGTGAGTTGGATAATCCCTAATGAGGATGCTGGCATACAGCGCCCAGGGCATCCGTACAGGGTGGCACATTTCACAGTTCCAGGGGCCGCCTCTTGGAATGGCGGGGTCATGACTGCTTTTGACAGGTAGACAGAAGGGAGCTTGGAAAAAACCAGAGCCGAGCACTAGTTTCAGTATTCATCTTGTTGTTGGGAGCCAGAGAAGGGATTTGTGTAAAGTAACATTTCTAAGCTGTTTTCCTCAGAGTAACATCTCTAGGAAAGTGTGTTTAAAATGCTTGCTGTTCTTTGAGGGGGAGATATAGCAGTTGCTCCTGTGAAAATGTTTTATCTGATGAATGACTAATATTAGATTCAATTGGTTGCTTTGCTGTGTGTAGAATAAACAATTAAGCACCATCGTACCTCATTCAGATAGGTGTTAACTGTATGTAACATAAAACACGCGCGCCCAGTAGGATAGATGCCTACTGCTATTAGTGTATTGTTGCGGTTGTTTTTAAGAAAATAATTGAATTTATAAGCTTTGTAAGGGGGAGTGCTGAGAGTTTTTTTTTTTTTTTTTCTGGTGTTTTCTGGAGTATTTCCTGTCTTTTGTATTTGTGGATACAGGGAGAAAGGAAAGCCTCCTTCTGCTTTGTAAATTTCCATAACTCCTTGCAAGTTTTATTTTTCTCCCCAGGCATTAAAATAAGCTGTTACTTAAAGTCTGGCTGCTCTTATCTCCCATCACTACAACACTGGATACTCTTCCGTGAAGTGCGAATTACCTTTGGAGTGAATCGAATGTGTGAGCAGGCTATGGAGACGCCAGACACTATTGCTTTGCAAAATAAGTTCTGCCTTCTGACATCTCCTTCCCAATTCATTCTGCCTCCACGCTTGCTTGTTTTCCTAGGTAGTCTTTTATCTTCTTTGAAAGGGAGAAGTTTCAAGTGGCAGGGAAAGTGGAAGAAAATGTGGCGGGGTCTCTGGGGCCCTCTGAGCTTCCCTCGGAGGGACAGACAGTTGAGGTCACACAGGTTTTGGTTTTCTGGCTGTAGCAGTGGCCGTAGCAGTGGACTGAATGTCTTTTCCCAAGCTGGTTAGGCTGCCCTGAGCTGGGAATTCCAAGTTGCTCCTGAAAATCGCTGTGCATGGTCACAAGGAGATTACTTACAGATCAGTACCGTATGGTTGAAATTAGTTATTGATTGGCTATTATTTACTGTCTTTCCATTGTCTTTAGAAAACGCCTTCAGAGACTCCCTAAGTCAAGTTTCTGATCCTGGTGAATGTCATACTTCCAATATTTGTTTCTTGACTTGCTGTGGTTTCCCAAAACTTCTTTGATGTTACCCAGAAGTCTTAGGCCATCTGACTTTTATAATATGATTCTGGTCATATATTGTCCCAGGCGAGGCATTTTTACATTCTTTCACTCTTTTCTCCCCAAGACCACTGGCACTTTTTAGGAGTCCTGTCAGGTTATAATTTGTGACTTCCTGGCTGCCATTGAGTTGGTAGCAGATGGCTTGGCAGGTGGCAACTGCTCACCAGAGTTCCACCTGGCTACTCTGTAAGCCTTATAGGGCCCAGAAGGCCGAGGTTGGGGTCTTGGCCACATTCATTGCATATTGGGAGTGTGTGTGTGTGTGTGTGTGTGTGTGTGTGTATGTCTTTGTGTCTGTGTCTGTTTGTCTAGATATTCATTCCAGAATGAATGCAAATGTACACTAGCCTATACTATGTGGGCTGGAGATCAGGACAGGTAACCCATGGGACAGCGGGGGTGTCACCAATAGCAGGTGTGGCGAAGCCTTAGTTCTCTGAAATGCAGCAAAGTGGGTTCAGAGTCATTTATGGCAAAACAGACTCCCTGAAGCCAGCACAGTGACCTTCCATAGTGGTAGATTGTACCTGGTGGGTGATTGATACCAGCGAGGAGTCCTGTAGACCTATGCTAGCATCTTCGAGTTCCCAGCCAGGCCCATGTCTCCTGGAGAGAAGCTGGCAGAAGACCAGGAACAGGAACACCTTCTTCTTCCCCAAGAGGTTGGATAACACCTGCACATTCTTGCCCGTTTGCTGCAACCTCAAATCTTAAGTGCTGGCGTCCAGGTTGAGCTCTGTGGGCATCCCTGCTTCCCCCTTGGAATCCTAAGCTGCTGTAAACATGAAAGAAGCTGGACTTGCTTTTAATGAGTTTGGCAAGAACAACTGTTGGAGCAGGTGGCTTCTGTGTGGTGGGAAGTCATTGATTCTAGATTTATTCTGGTGTCCCTGGATGGGGTCATGCCAGACCTTTGGGTCAGGTTTCTGAAAGGCTCCTGACCCCCTCAACCTTGGATGAATGGGGATCCTCACCCCGGAGCTTGTAACAAGCAATCCTGCAAGCAAAGAGCCCCCAAGCCCCTCTGTGCCGTCCTGTGGCATGTGTCCAGGCTGGAGGATGGAGAGGAGTCGTCGGGCGAGGAGACAGCCTGCTCAGCTGTCTGGCCTCTCCTGATAGAGCAAGCACTGGACCTCTGTGGGATCTCCCATTTCAATATTGTCTCAGCTCTACAGATTGTTTGAAGTTCTACTAATCATTAAGAGCAAAGCGCCCTTGAAAAGGAATCGGACCCAATCTAATATTTCCCCTCAGCTCTTGGTACTTGATTATGGCTCTCAGTGTGTACCTCTTGGGAAGGTGGCAGGATGCTGGGTATCTGGCACCATTCTGAAGCACATAGTTTCTTCTTTTTGGTCAGGGTGAATTGTTGAAGATAGCAGTAAATGAGAGCTCCTTTCAATGCTTTAGTCAAACTTTTCCACGGATAATCACTAAGATAGGTTTATCATGTCAAGCATTGTAGCAAGGGATTGAAAACCATCACTGAGTCCTGTACCCAGTGAATGGCAATTCCTATGCCCATTTTTCGAAAGAGAAAACTGGGTCTCAGAGAGGATAAGTCTCTCATCTGCAGTGATACAGTCGTGACCATGATGGTGGGGATGGCCCTGAACTTTGACATAGTGTCTACTCTGAACTTGGTGCTGTACTAAGTGCTTTTCTGAACTAATGCATTTCATGGGTGCAACCAGTGCTCATAGTAACTTACCAGGCTGGTACCATTCTTCTGCCCATTTCACAGATGAGCAAATGGAGGTAGATGACAGTTTATGGCCATAAAGTGACCATGTGCTCCTTCCTGCCACTTAATTGGGCCAGGAACTCAAGCCTGCCATGTCTCTTTCCCATGTGAACCCTTGTGTGCTTCCCTATGTGGTCCCCTAAGAATTATCCTTGACTTGTTCCATTAGGAGAGGCAGGGAGCTCTAGGCTGGTCACCACTCCTGGTACTGTTTCCTGAGACTGATGATAGCTTCTGCAACCCGGTGGTAAAATCTGATGATTGAGCGTGGGGAGCAGCCACACCTCTCCCTGGGGCACAGGATCAGCTGATCAGAAGGGTGGGTCCTGCTTTGCAACCTGGGGTCATTTGTCACCAATGGAAAGAATCCTTTTGGTCCTGGGCTTGGGGCCTCTGGTTTCTTGAACTTTAATGCTTGAACTTTGATGCTTTTTCTCTCTTGGGAAGGGGGGGTCTAGGCACAGCTGGAATCTTGTGGCTTCCTTTTCCTCCAAGCCCTTGTCCCTATCTTTCCAAAGTCTGTGTTTCTCTCTCTCTCTCTCTCTCTCTTTCTCTCTCTCTCTCTCTCTCTCTCTCTCTCCCTCTCTCTCTCTTTTGCCTTAGGACCTTCCAATAGCCCTGAGACCATGCCCAACAAAGGACCTGTTAAGCCCCTACAGATCCTTGGGTTCCTCCTGTTACCCTCCTACTCTTGGGTCCCTCAACCCCACTACTGTTGGCATGTGGACTGGGAGAGTTTTTGTTGTGCAGGACTGTCCTGGGTATCACGGGATGTTTAGCAGCCTCCCTGGCCTCTACACACTGGATGATAGTAGAACCTCCGCGCTCCAGTTGTGACAATCAGGAATGTCTCCAGCAGTTGCCAAATGCCCTCTTGGAGCCAGAACTAACCCTAATTTTGAACAACTTTTAATAGCATAGCATCCAGGGGCACCTCGGGTTGGTGCTCCTAGAGCAACAGCCCTATAAATGTAGGGCGCTTTATCTGTTTCCTAGAACAGTGCCCAGTACACACTGGGACTCTGTAAAGACTTGCTGAGTGAATGAATGGATGAATGAATGCTGAACTACACAGTGTGTGGAATTTGATCTACTTCCACATTATTCGTGGCTTCATATGGACCACTGATATAATGATAGATGATTTTAATTGAGTGCTTACATATTATTCATTAAGCCTTGTTTCAAATCCTTTGCCTAGAATGCCTCAATCCTTTAAGGCACCTTAGGAGGTAAATGCTGTGCTTATCATTTTACAGATGAGAAAACTGAGGCACAGAAAGGTTCTGTGACTTGCTCAGAAGGACTGGTGGCAGAGCCAGGATGCCAACCCAAGTAAATGAGACTCCAGAGACTGCCTGCTGTCTCCACCAGGATGCTATGGAGCTTGGCCGAGTTTTCCCCATTTCTAACCAAGAACCCATTATTGTCCTCATGCTGGCATTGTGGCAGCTGTAATTGGGATTATTCGCATGTCAGGCACTGACTTGTTCATCATCAATCCTCAGAGCTCTGCTATACAAAACCCGCTTTGTCACTGCTGGAGGATCTGGAGCCAGGAGGGACTTGTGCCTGGCCAGAGGCAAGAGGGCAGCGTGGTGCTGAACCAGGTTCACATGTGAGACTCTTGCCTCTCTGTCTCTCTGCTGGTTCAGGCCAACTGAAGAGACTCAGAGAAGATTTGACCTTTTTCATTGCTGGGTAAAGGGACCAGTGGACCCCAGAGCTTCTTAGTGGGGAGTTGACTAGTTTTTTAGACAAAGGGATATTTCAGGATCAGAACTAGGGAACTGGAAACACTTGAGAGTCTCATAGTCCAGTGACAGCAAGGGGCAGCGTTTGTTTTTGGTACCAGGGATTGAAATCATGACCTCATGCTTGCATGCAGGTACTTGTGCCGCTGAGCTATATCCCCGACCCTATGGGCAGCATTTGTGAATCTTTCCCAGGCTCTCCTGGATACGATGCAGTGTGCTTCGTGAGTGTTACCTCAGCTTACCTTTGTGTCGTAAAGAGGTGTGTCTTATTATCACCTCCATCCCACAAGTTAAGAAACTGAGGTCTAGAAAGGTTAAGTTGTTTTTCTAAGCTCCCCAGAGTGGCCAGATGATGAGTAGAACAGATTAGAACCTGGGTTCAACCAACCTTGGAGGCCACGCACTTTATGGCAATGAGAATATCCAGCTGTCACAGCCAGGCAGCCCAAAGAACGCCCCAGGGATGAGCTGCCTGCCTTTCCACTCCGTGCCTTCCCCGCCTCTTCTTTTCTTCTCTGTGTCTCCATTTCCCTTGAGAGCCTGGACACAAGGGTCCAAGGCCACAGATTTAATAAGATATGGACTAAGTTATCTCGGAGCTCACTGCCTACAAGGTGCAACTGACTTGGAAACATTATTATTTTCATAATAAAGGTCTAGACGAAGGAATAGGAACATAGACAAGGAAGTAGCAAATCTAGGAGCCCGCACTGATGTGTATGACAGTGTCGCTGTGTAATAAAGCATGGTGGAGAAAGCATTAATTTCACCTCTAGAGCTTAACATCAACTGCAGTAGATTATTAGATCATAGAACTTTTTGGCTAGATTAGGAATGAACACTGCAGAGAATAATGTGATGGTTTGGATCTTGACCATCCCCCAGAAAATTGATATGTTAAAGGACTGTCCCCCAAGCAGCAGTGTTCAGAGGTGGGGCTCTGACTTCTTTGGTGGATTAATCCATTGATTGAGTCATAACTTGATGACTTTATTGGAAGGCGATGGAAACTGAGGAGGTGGGGTCTAGTTGAAGGGAGTGGATCATGGGGCTGTATCCTGGGGGACTGTATCTTGTCACCAGCCCCTTCTCTGGTCTCTGTCTCCTTCTCCCTCTTGTATGCCATAAGGAGCAGCTTTTCTGTGCCACATGTTCCCTGCAATGATGTTCTAGGCAACAGAGTCAAGGAACCATGGACTGATACCTCTGAATCCATGAGCCAAAAATCAACTTTTGTTGTTAATTCTCAAATGTTACAAAAGGCTGACTAACACATACAATCACTCTCTGGGACCTTCTTTTTTTTGTTTTGTTTTGTTTTGTTTTTGTTTTTTGTTTTTTGTTTTTTTAGCTGGGACCTTCTCACCCAGAGAAGGAGGATGTGGATGATACAGGGATTAGATCTGGAATAATAGCCTTTTAAAATAATTTCTCTCAAGAGAATAAAAGCTGTGGACTGCAGAGCACACAGACCTGCATCTTTTTAAAGAAGTTTCCCCCTTCTATTATCTTCTTAGCTGAGGCTGGGCTTACTTGTCAATTGCAACAAATGAATTCATTCATTTTCCTTGATTAACCTGAACTTTTTTTAAAAGCCATCGAACGTGGTGTATTTGCTTTAATTGAGTAAGTGCAACTTAAAATGCAGTGGGAGTAATGCCACTTTTTAAAATAAAAAATTCTCTTTTTTTTTTTTTTTCCATTCTTGCCATTTGAAATTCTGCATTCCCTCTCTGGTTCTGGATGGCAGCAAAATGAAATTTAGAAATCTGACACTGACACCCGCCTCCGCCTGGGGGTGGCAGTCATGGGTCCAGAGTGTGATAAATGAGGCCTGCGGAAGATGGACCTAGGATTATGTGTGTATCGATTTTCTTAATTAATGTGTTCATCAAGTGGATTGCTTTTCCTATTCCTACAAGGTTTTACTACGTGAAAGCAAGAAAAAAAAAATGGAAATATTTGACACGTCTTTAGATTTGGGAGTTAACAGAAAGGCAGGGCCTGGCTGCCTTTTCTGGAGACTCTCAGCCCCTCCTGGTGGCCGTCATTGCTCCTTTTGCAGCTTGACCTGGTGCCAGGCAGCCCTGCTGGAGGGGCTTATTTAAGTCTGAATGACAGATCCTGATTCCACGGTCACCTTCCAGTGTGGAAGTTGCCACCTTCAATGGCTACCAACGCCCTCCCCTCCAGCTCCAAACCACCTATTAAACTCAGCCAGCCGACACATGGGAATGGGGCGGTTCCCACCTCTGCAGTGGGTTCAGGGCTAACATGGCATCTCCTCTTTTCCTTTGTTCACAGCAGGGCAGCAGAGTAGCTCCCTCCTCTCCCCACCAGCCAGCTCCCTGCAGTATACAGTAACCTGCCCTGGCATCACCCCCAAGGGCCCAGCTGCTGCCCCAGGAGTGGAATGGAGGTGAATTCCATAATGCATTTCTAGACCAAGGAGACAGGGGCGCAGAGACTGAAGCTACTTGGTCTGAGACTGTTAAACTGGCTGCCGAACCACATCCCCTGCCCTGTCTGCCACTGTAAGGCCAGGCTGTGCTGCACACTGAGGGCTGAGGGCAGGAGGACACCCCCATAGCCGTGTGGTGCAAAGTCCCACCTTGCCCTGGCTGCTCCCTCTTGGCCACAGGACACTGTATCTGTACAGTGGTGGTGCCACTGTCACCCAGACTGTGCCCCATCCTCTGAGCCCCGTGTCCAGTTTGAGGCTATGGCGAAGGGGTTCCTTGTTCCAAAACGAGTCCTGTTTTTTTGCCCTCCATTCTTCCTTCATTTCAGTGAACTTTTAAGATCCCCTCACTTCATTTCCCAGGACTTGTCTTCTTAACACCTCAGCTCAAAATCTGTCATCTTTGGCTCCCTGTTGAGCATGGGGGAACAAGGACAGGGTGCGTGGAGGAACCTCTGTATTTCTGTGATTCCGTTCTGGCCATGAACCCCCTGTGGAGGAGAACCTTCTGTGCCACAGTTTGGGGATTGGGAATGGGGGAGGAGCCCTGCATGGAGCCCCTGGGCTCAGCCAGTGAAGGTGAGCTATGTATCCTGCATGTGGGGATCCACGTGGCTATCGCCATAAATCCACCTTATTTCTCTCTCCCTTCAGGGAGACCCCACTTAACCTTCAGAGTCTTTGGGTTAAGATGCTCCTGGCCCCCACTGTCAGTTTTGGGTGTTTAGATCCATGCTCTCATTTCTGCTGTGGCTGCAACTGCCTGGATAGCAGATAGACCTCCTGCTGCCCTAAGTTCATGCACACATCTCAGTCTTGGGTCAGTGGAATTCCATCCACACACCAGAGACCAAGAGTGTGGCAGCAAACTCGGGGAGATCAGAATGGGGCCATTTGCCGCGCCTCGCAGAGGCACAGAGGAGAGGGTCTGCGGGCGGCCCTTGCAGGGTAACAGATGGAGAGCTCTGGCCAGTGGACTCCAGGGCTGCAGAGGCAGCGCTGGGTGTCTGATTGCTGTGACCAGCAGCACTTGCTTCTGGGTTCTCCAAAGGGCTACCAGCAAAACAGAAATAATATACATTTCACCCAGCAGTGTGAGAGGCTGAAGCAGGAGGATCTGTTCAAGCAGAACCTAGACAACTTAATGCTTTAGCAAGACCCTGTCTCAAAATAAGAAATTAACAAAAAGAGCTGAGGAAGTAGCTCAGTGTGAAGGCCCTGGATTCAATCCCTAGTATTGCCAAAAAAAAAAAAAAAAAGAAGAAGTAAGTAAAGATCTACTTATAATTAGTTCTAGAAATATAGAAAGTATTTTTAAGGAGTTGAATGCTCTGGTGCTTTGATGTCTAGATGTGTATTAGCATTAAGTGCTTAAAATTCCCACCTCTACACTGCTAATAGTGGTTGTGGTTATGCGAATAGATGACAGTGTCGGTGCCAAAGTACTTCCTGATTTGGTTTGGAGTTCACTTCCGTGTTTTGTCTTTGTGACTTGAATGGTGGAGCCAGTGGAGAAGCTGGCAAATTTCCTACAGAGGGCGGGGTGATGAACCAAGTAGGTGCCGGGAGCGATGGAAGATCTGGCACAATTGCTTGGGTCTTCCATTGTGGTGCAAGAACTGCCATGCACTGTGGGTGAGTGACCGGATGTGTTGTGCTCCCATACAACTGGTGGCCAAACCCTGAGTTTCTGGTTCTCTCTCATTTGCCTTCTGACCCAGCATGGCGTACAGGAGGAGCACGGATTGATTAAGCCGGCGAATTCGATGTGAACGTGCTCTGTATTACAGTGTAAAAGCAGCAGAACCAAACAGGTGATAACGCAGGGTGAGATGGCTCCCGCACAAGAGACGGGGGTTATTTGCTGGCTGCTCGGTGGTTTGGGGTGAAGTCACTGTGTTCAGTTTTCCCCACTGGCTCACGAGGACTGGAAAGGCACAGGGTCACTGGCTGTGGGAATCAGTGTGAGACACCTGTGCCTGAGGCTCCGTTTGCTTGTCTATGGAATGAAGAGGTCACTTTAAAGTGTCTTCAAGATCACACAGCAGACACACATGGGGTTAGGGGAGCGAGAGGGACCCCACTGAGGTCCTGACTGTGTGGCATGGGCCTGGGGGGAATCCGCACCTTCCAGTTTCCTCCTCTGTGGCATGAGGCTAATGAGACCAACATGGGTTTAATGCAGGGCACCTGGCCCTGGGTAGACATTCTGACCAGGGAGTGCTTTGTCATAGACATTGTTCAGTGCCTTACAGGGCCTTGAGCTGCGGCCACATCTTTATTCACTAGATGCCAGTAGTAGCCCCATCCTGTGATGGCTTAGGAACTCATGGTTTGATGGACTAACGTTCAGGGTGCCTGGCGCAGAGTTTGGCCAACTTTTCAGTTCATTCCATAGCACTCTTCATGATTCACAGCGCTCTGAACTATTGAACTGTGAATTCTCTCCCTTTCGAGTGCACTTCTCTTTACTTCCGTCTCCTAAAGGCAAGTTTAGTTGTTTGTGTGTGGGAAGGCAGGTTTGTGTCAGGACACTGCTGTGTGGCTTAGCGGCCTTGCTCCTGGGAGGGGCTGAGTGCACCTCCCTTCTAACATACCTGAACCCTGGCCTCGAGTTCGAGGGTAGGTTCAGAATCCACTGATGGCTCCTATGAGAAACCACCCGAAGTCTCCAGCTCATGCCAGTGGGAAAAGTGCAACTCAGCAGGGCAGCAGGCTGAGGGAGAATATATTCAAGGGGGGCAGACTGTGAGAGCTTGTGTCACAAGCCAACACTCACAAAATGATCACCTCCCTGGTAAGCAAGGGCACACTTTGGGCATTAGCTGGGGGCCAGCTTCCAATGGCTACACTGGAGCCAAGGTGGCCCTTCCAGATCATCGCTTTCCATCTAGATTCAGTGTTTATGCCATCCATACTCACAGTAGGACAGTGGTTCCCAGTTTTGAGAGAGACTGGGGTGGGGGGCAGGCGAGGGAATAACAGAGAATCCTGTCCTTTGTAGAGGAGTAGTTGTAGTTTTTCAATCAGTGTGAGAAAACACATAAATGCAAAAGATTACAATGTATTCGCAAGCATTGTCAAATGGATATTGCTTCTGCATCTGCACGCATTGGAAAAAATAATGGTGTGTGCATACAAGAGAAATGATTCATTCCATCCACGGGAGCCTCTGGAGATGCGTAGGCTTCGACTTCCTGTCTCGGAGTCTCTGTGGCCCACGGGTTGGACACTGCTGCGGTGGGGTGAATGTGGGTGCGTGCACTCAGCCCTGTTGGGCTTGCTCAGTGAAGCCAGCGGCAGATGGGGGCTTGATGCAGGTTTGGAAGCTGTGGCTCACTGCTCCGGGACGCTGAAGCTTCTCCTGATTTTAAAGAATTCCTCAGTTCTTTGAACTCGTCTCTGCCTCACCATGACATAATCAGATTAGTCTGTAATGTGGGTCCTTGATTTTAAGAAAACTGCAAAAATCTCCGCAGAGTGACTCGTCGGCATTGAATCCTGGAAAACACTGGTTCTAGTCAGAATAACGGAACTGGCCTCAAACTTGATTTCGGGCAATAAGATTTGATTGGCCGACTGCCATCCCTAACTAGCGTCATCCGGTCCCATCTCCAGCTATGCCCTAAAATCCCTCAAGCATGTGATCCATCATATCATTTTCTCATTTATGCCAGCGCTGGATAATGGCCTAGTCTCTCCAGCAGCATTCAGATTTATTAGAGAAGATGGCATTTACAAAACCATTTTCCTCTTCCACCACAAACAGCTGAAGTTGGTGCGTGCTTTCTTACAATAAACCTTCCTTTTAACAATGAATGGTTTATTACCTGCAATTAAAATCACCTGGAAGAGCTTAGTAAATGGTTTTCATTTTTCTTCTTTTGTGTTTGGCTTTGTGTTTGTAGCTGGTGGGTTACCCAACACTTCAGAGGGAGCATCTGAGACGCGGGTTTTTGCTCACAGGAAGTCAGGGGATGACTGTCCAGGAGGACATGGTCACCGTGAGGCATGACGTAACCTGGATGACCATCTGCCAGGCATGTTAGCAACACAACTCCCGTACCGGGCTGAAGAATTTGCAGGGAAATATGTGCCAAATCAAATGTGGTCTGCTTGGGGGGAATCTTCCCTTCATTGTGTTTTGCACACAGGATTGGCCATCAGAGAAAATAAAAAGTTTAGTGGCCACAGTATGGCTTCTTGTTTGTGGACCTCCTAGAGAAATGTCAGAGAAATGTTGAGAGAGAGAGAGAAATTGCTAGGAAAGGGCCTCACTGATTTCTGAAGTAGGGGCATCGCTGAACAAACTAACATGCAGAGTTGGTGAAGCTCAACGCTTGAATCCTAGGACAGAAATCTCTGGAGTCCACTGCCTGGGCCGATGTCCTATGTCTCTTACCCTTTTTAGCTGGTGAAGTAAGCAAATTGCTTTACTGGAATGGGCCTCGGTTTCCTCATAAGGGTAGCGCCAGTCTGACCTCCTAGGACTGCTGTGAGATTGAGTTTAGAGGGTATGTGAGGTGCTGGGCACAGTCCCTGGCATTTGCCAAGTCCCCTGTAAATATCATTAATCAATGTTCCTAAGTGACCAAGAAGGAGGAAGAGAACTGAAATCATTCCTTCATTTATTCAGTTAACACTCATGAAGTGCATTCTGATTGACAAGGCACCATGGAGGTTGCTGGGGACCAGAAGGGTGCTGGCTACCAGCTGGAAGCCAGAGGGAGGAGGGTGGCATGGTGAGGACACCAGCTGGGAATCGCTGGATCCCCACCCTGGCTCTGCACCTAAGAGACTAAAGAGGAGCAAAGGGAAGTTTTGCTTTCACAGTGGCTTGTGATGCCACCAGTATGACCAAGTTAAGGGGTGAGCCATCCCCCTGCGCCCTCCAGCCTATGGAGGCCTCCCAGACTCCAGCCTAGGAGCTGGGACACTGAGTCAGTCTTGGTGAGTGTGTTGGGGAAAAGCCCTCTAACATTTCCTCTATTTCTGGATTTTTACAACTTCTAGCCATTCATGATAGCGCCAAATCATGGCCAGTAATGGTAGCACTGAATCGGTCAGTCCCAACTTGAGGAATGTCATCAGATGGACGGGAGTGTAAGTGGGGGTTATCATCCTCCCTGGCTTAAGTGGAGACAGCACAAGGTCATGAGCCCCACCGGAGATAGGCGCAGGAGAGGGACTTGACCCCCGGGGTGGCGAAGACCCGGTGACACAGAGAGAACTCGCATGTGTTATGGAACCAGAGTGTCAACGCCTTTTACTGAGGCAGGGACATGGGAGACCAGGTTATGCAGTCTTTACTTTGCTGTTGTAGAAACCAAGGTCGGAAAGCACAAGTGAGCAGCTGAGGCCGCAGGGCATTTGCAGTCCAACACGAGCTAGAAGGGCACTGCTGGGCTCCTAGTCCTGCTCATGCCCCCTCAGACCCCACTTGCCCTGGACGTGGGGTCCACAGGAATTCACAGGTCCATGCTGTGGATCCAGTGCGTGTAGACACGCCTCTGCGTGTCCTCAAGGGACTTACATTCTTAAGCAGACACGGTGGGGACAGAGGCGCCCTCTCATCTGGGGTTCATGCTTTGGTTTGGTTTTCTAGGAAGCGAAGGAGAGAATGATTTAGGTGTAGAAGAAAAAAAAGCACAAGCCAGATGCCCAAATTAAAACACTAAATTTTCCTGGAGTTTATGTGCTCTGAGCAATGTAAATAAAGGCGGGGGCTGGGCCCCGCTGCCTGTAAATCAGCCTGAGTCTCAGCCTCACTCCCCCGACTTGTTTAGGTGTCTCAGCCCCTCACCCGCCGCCACTTGGCATTTCTAAGATCCAAGAGGGAGGGTTCCATTTGTCATCCTGAAGGTCCTCCCTAGGGTTTCCCAGAGCTGCGATCTCGGAGTTGTGTTCTGCATGAAATATGAAGCGCGGGGACAGAACCAGGACATTTCAGCCCAGGCCGGCCCCGCTGGGGAAGGCTGCTTCTCTGGCCTCCTGGCCTCATTTGCATTTATTTTGCTCCCAACCATTTGTAATACAGTGGTGGGTGTCCATCAAATAGCTATTAGCTCTTCAGCCAGCTCCTAAGAGGCTGTCTGGCTGCCTCTTCCAAGTGCAGGGGATAACACGGCCTGTACCTTTGGTCACTCAGTGGGTGTCACGAGGCTCCTGAAATGAGATTTCCCCTCTTCATTTCTGTTTAGTGTCTCAAGGGCCCTGTATGTCGGTAGCCTTGGTGGTAGGACTCTGTTCCTTTAGCTGGACTCTATACCCGTATTCAAGCACCAGCTCCTCCACCTCCCATCACACCGGCATGGTGGACACCAGTACAGATGTTTTCCTATGTGGGTAGCAGAGCTGGAACACAGCCCCTACCTGAGGCGAGTTAATACATGAGTCCCCATGCCAAATGCGTGGTGCATGTATGTGAAGAGTGCAGTAAATATCAGCTGTGAGTATTCCAGCGTGTGGGAAAGGGCGCCCCAGAGGACCTCCAGCATCAAGTGTGACTTGTCTTGGAAGTGGCGACAAACCTATTAAAGGAGGCACTTGTTGAAGTTGGAATCTTGGTTTGTGGGTTTTTGGGGTTTTTTTCCGAATAAAAACCCCAGAGTGTAAGAAGCCTTAATGTCCTCATTTATTTTGTGGTTTGATCTATGGGGTTTCCCATTTGGTGGTGGCAGAGGGACTTCCCGAGTGCGCACTGCTCTCTGCGCTCACTTTAAATCCTCCCAGCACGGTCTTAGCTCCGGCAGCTCATGCGTCCTCCTCACTGCGAGAGGGAAGCCCATGGACTCGCTCTGTTCACTTCTGGATCCCTTTTTCCTCCACTGTTTGTGGCTCATCCACTGATATTTCAAACTCTTATCATTAAGCAAGGCAAGGCCCTGGGCGTGGAGAGGTGGCAGCGGAGACCAGGGTTCACGTCCCTCTGGTCGGTCAGTTGCGTTCACCCTGCGCCCCATGGTTTTGTAAGGTGTGTCCCATGGCCATGCAAACACTCATGTGTCGCCCCAGAGTGTCCTAGTGACAAGAGTGAGGGTGTGACGCAGCAAGGCCAGGGCTCTGGATTCTTCTGCTGCCCGCTGGTTGCAGGACGGTGGACAGTCGCAGGATGGTGGACAGTCGCTTTCCTCTTCAAGTCTCCATTTTCCATCAGGAAAATATGGAGAAGGAGGAGGCGGACTCTCCCTTCATTCCACAGGTGTGGCTTGGGCGCTGCTCTGGGGCAGTCCTCATGTTGGTCCTGTGGATTTCCTGAAGCCACCAGGGCAGGGGGGTGGTGACAGTGATGTAGACACTCATGACCCCAGCACTGAGTGCTTAGGAGGGTCAGGGCACTGTGTAAAAGCTATGTATCTGCTTCCGTATTCAATACTCACGTCGTTTTATTTTACGCTGATTTTGACAAGCGAGGCAACTAGAGCACAAGTGTGGTTGTGTCACCCAGTCATGGCCACACAGTGCTGGAGTTGGCATTGAACTCCAGCCTGTGGACTGAAAAGCCTTTATTTTTAACCTGCACGTGCTACTGTCTTGCGGGAGAGCGTGTGATGACCGTTCACTGTGAGGAGAGGGGTATGGGACAGTGTCCAAAGGTGAGGGGCTCAGTGATCATCTCCAAAGGAGGCTTGGCTTAAGTCGTGTCTGGAAGGGCAGTGGGTCTATTCTAGGTTCAGAAGGGGTAGGAGAACCTTCGGACAGGATGAGCTTGCTGTCTAGAATCGCAGGCTGCACTTACAGGAATTTTTTTGGGGAGGAAGAAAGAGAGAGGGAGAGGGAAAGGGAGAGGGAGAGACAGGCAGAGACAGAGGCAAACACAGAGAGACACAGAGAGGAGGTATGGAGCACTGACTTACACGGTGCTGGTAAATCAAGACGAGGAATCCGATTTTTCCCCCTTGCAGAAGACAGGCATTGAATCATTCTTTTTTTATTGTGGTTAAATACACATAACACAAATTTTACCACTTAAGCCATCTTAAAGCGTATAATCGAGTGGCGTAAGTGCATTTACAATGTTGTATAATCATCACCACTCTCTAGTTCCAGAACTTTTTAATCACCCCACGTGGAAATCCTATAAACATTAAGCAGTTGCTTCCCATTCTTCCTCTCCCCAACTCCTGGCAACCACTAATTTACTTTCTGTAACGATGGATTTGCCTATACTGGACATTTCATATAAATGGATAAATGGCATCATACAGTAGATGACCTTTTGTGACTGTCTTCTTTGTGTGCTATTTCCCAGTGTCATCCATGCTGTGGCATGGACCTTGTTCCTTTTTATGGGTGGGTAATATTCCACTGTGGGGCAGGATTACATTGTACTTACCCCATTCATCTATTGATGAACAGGTGGGTTGTTTCTGCTGTTATGAACAGTGCTGTGCAGAATCCTTTTAAGCTCATTTGTAGCCTCATTTTAGCTTCTCAGGTCAATTCTGTCACCTTGACCTTGCCAACAGTGTACCCATCTATCCGTACAGTGAGGAGCTCTACGCAAATATGAGTAGGTTCGTATGTGTGTGTCTATGCTGCCAAAGTGGACATTCACTTTCTTTCTAAAATGTACAGTTGGAGAAAAATGAAGTAACTGAAATTCTTTCAATGTCCACAAATTCTGTTTAGAAGCAAAACTTACATTCCTTGGGTATAAAATCGGGCTGAGAAGAGACTCCTGCTTGTGAGAGCTGTTGAGGATACTGAGCTCAGTAATTCAGGACAGGCGTGGAGAGCAGTACCCAGCACGTGGGCAGCAGCACCCACTGGGTGTTGGCCGTGATCACAACGGGGGTGATCAGTACTGTTCACCCAGTTTCACCCCATGCTTCCTGGCAGTGGGAAGCTGGGACAGGGCTGCAGGATTGTGAGTCCCAGTCGGTCTTTTTGGGAAGCTGGCTGGATGGTCTCCAGGAACATATTGCCCACAGGAGCTTGCCACAGTGTAATCGAGAATCTTTCCTCTGTTTTCCTGAGATCACTGAGTCCCGCTTTGGGTGCTGGGCAATGATTAAATGTGAATCCTACCCAGGGCACTTATAATCTAGCACTGAGCTAACAAACAAGGGCAGGTGACACTGTAGTGAGTAACTTGGCATTGAGTCCCCTCCGCTGCTTGCTCAGCGCCTGCCCTGGGTACGTTATTTAACCTCTCTGGACCTCAATTGCCCTCTCGCACAATACAGTGCTCACCGGCAGCACATGTACTGAAACAGCACAGTACAGTGAAGTCCCACTTACTCTGAGGTTCAAATGAGATGGCGAATACCAAGGCAATTCTGGTAGGGTGCCTGGTCCCTAATAGGCGCTCACTTGACTTTATTATTACTTCTTTATAGGGGAAAGAAATGCATGTATAGATTACATAATACAAGTTGGAAGGAGAATTTCTAAGAGAAATTTTCACATCCTTGTGGAGATCAAAGGCGAGAGACTATTTCGGGCTGAAATGGACTGTGGCAATTTCATTTGGAACCTTGTGAAGAAATCATAATACCAGCGCTGGCTTTTAGTACTTACCATGTCCTGGGAATTGTGCTAAGCACCTGTCACTCTTGTTTTATTTGCCTGCCGATCCACATACTGTAGGGTGCATTCTGTTTTAAACCTTCCCAGCAGTCTACGAGGTACTGCTAGAATGTGTACAATCTTTAGGGTTTGGACGAGAGCAAAGCCTTGCTGGATGCCACTGTTCTTCAGCTTTGCAGTACAGCGATGAAAGACTAAAGCAACAATTTAAAGGAAGATAGGTTGATTTGGGCTGTCAGTTTCAAAGGTTTCTGTCTATGGTTGGTAGGCCCTGGTGCTTTGGGTCTGTGGCAGCACAGTGTATCAGGAGGAGGCCTGTTCACTTCATGATGGCCAGGAAGCACAGAGAGAGAGAGCGAGAGAGAGAGAGAGAAGAAGGAGGAGGAGGAGGAGGAGGAGGAGGAGGACGATGACGACCCAGGTTCCAGTATCCCCTTGAAGGCCACGCCCCTGTGACCTAATTTCCTTCCATTAAGCCCCTCCTCTTAAAGGGCTCACTACTTCCCTATAGCACCACAAGTTGATGACCAAGTTTTTATTTAACACATGGGCCTTGGGGGACATTTGAGATCCAAATGATAAAAGTCAACTAGTGTAGATGGTGAAGAAAGGAATTGAACTTGAGTTTAGTTGCTTCTAGAGACCTTGCTGGAAGGTCACTTGGAAGTAGACCTCACTTCCAGGTGGATAATCCATTCAGACAGGAAGCCAGTGTAGTGTGGGTAATCCATCCAGCAATTCCCATTCTAGGGGGAATTCTGATGGAAAGTAAGTTCTTGTTCTGAGTCCTGTGCAGCACAAATGAAAAAGAAACTACCCAGGGAGGGTGGGGGGCGGTAGAGGCCAGTTGCAGGACTATAGCAGGCAAGAGGTTTTCCAACAGCAATCATGGGTTCAAGTCTCACCCTGCCACTTACTGGCTCTGTGTGTGTGTGTGTGACCTTGACCAAAGTCTCCACTCTCTCGCAGCCACAGTTCTGTCATCTTTAACACAATCACGCCAGCTTGAACCACTGGGGGCACCTGCTTGACTGTCCCATCAGGTGTCTTGCACCAGTGTTGGTACAAACGGATCTAATCACTTTTATTGGTCTTTTTACTAATAAAATTAAATACAAACCTCCCAACGGGACAGTCATATGTGTTACCACTGGCGGTTCAAGCCACCAGACAGCAGGACATGCAAATCACAGCCCCATCATAAACGTGTTAAAGTGGAAATAAACAAGTGCCAGCATTTTCGGGTCATTGCAAGCATCCTGGGAGAAGCTGCCTGTGGAAATCCCTTGGCAGAGCTCCTCGCACACACCAGTCTTCAATGGACTTCTCTTCGTCATTGTCATCGATGTGTCAGGTCGCCAGCGTCAGCAGTCTTCCTCACGTCTGCTTGTTCTGGACCTGGAGCCGCCAGGTCAGCTTCTCTGCGCAGGAACTTTCTTGCTGGCCCCAAGGCCCACAGGGCAGCTCCCAGGGGGAACATTGTCCTGGAGCCTTCACCTCCCGGGGGAGCTGCTGAGTGAAAAGACAATTGTTGGAGGTGGAAGCTGAATCCTTTGTGTGCCAGACCTCTGCGCTCGGACTAGGGCCACCTAAGTCATCTGTCATCTGCTAATGGCACTAATCAATGGCCAGAGGGTAGAAAGAGGGGGAGGTTTATAGCTTGAAGCAGCCAGAGCCAGGCCAGGCTCTTCCGGGTGGCCGTGCTGCAGATGTATGTTTTTTTTTAAAGGAGTGGATGTTGCATCTCACAAGTTGATCTCTGTGGCTTCTGAATGCAGAGAATGCATGTGTTTAATCTAGACCCATACTCTATATGCTTTGCTCTGACCCCTAGGGCCCAGGCTGTGACATCTGCTTCTTATACCTGCAGTGGCACAGCATACACCCCAAGACTGGCTGTAGCATGGGCTGCTTCCCAGGCTTGCTTTCTGCTGGCCTCTGCCGTGCACATGACTCTGTTATAATCTGAGAAAGCAGACAAAAGTCAACGCCAAGCCTAGGAAAGTTGCATACCTGGAGGAACCTTATAAAGCCAGCCCTTCATTCTGGGGCAAGGCACAAATGTGGGAGCAAAGTGACCCAAAGCTCGTGGGATCCTCCTTGTAGACAATCAGCTGCTACAGCAGCACCTCCCCACACACCCACCCACCCACTTACCCAGCCAGCATTGGTCAAAAGAGCAGTGTTAGAAGGAAAATGCACAGATTCATTTTCTCCTTTACCTTTTGAGTGTCTTGAAGTTGGCTGTGCTTCTGACCCTTGAAACCCAACAGGCATTTAATAAATGTAAGTGATCAAAAGCATCTAATAGAAGCCCCTCAAGCCTCTATCAGTATGGGAGGCCGTATGGATCCATTTTGATCAGAAAAAGCAGATTTACTTAATATGAGGTTTCTGCAGGATCAGAAGGAACCAGGCAACTGACAGTGATGAATGGTATTATGCTTAATAAAATAAGGTACCTTTGCGATTTCTAGCTTTTCGGCAAAGTATTAATTAATACCTGTCACATTCTCCGCTTCACCTCTAAGCCTTACCTGAAATGAAATTTGATCATGCGTTTGTCTGCAATCACTCTTTGAGCTCTGAGAACCGCGGCGTGGGGCAGGTGTGTTGCATGAATACTGTAGCACGCGTTCACCCAGCTCCACGGGCCAGGCGCTCACGTGATGCAGACTCTCCGTGCTATTGAGAGACTCAGTAAACACAAGAGGCACGAGGCTGCTGCCAGCGGCCTTGAAGGAGTAACAGTACATGGTAGATGAACAGTAAAAGCATAGCGTGGCAAATACATGATTCAGTGATATAATCATTTATCATCGTCAAGTACCACGTACCGTGCACACCCATCTATGCCTTAGATGTGCCAACACCAGAATCGCCACACGTGTCAGGAGGGTGGTACGCTCTGATTTTACGATGGCTGCAGTGTCCCTAGGTGAGAAGGGCTTTTCAGCATTATAATCTTATGAGCCATGCAGTCCATCGTTGACCAAAATGTCTTTATGGGATCCGTGGCTGTGTTCATTCCAACTCATCCTCTTGCAGAAGTGTTAAAATTGCTGTCTTTAGAATCCAACAAACTCGATTCAGACCCCGACTCTGTTACTTACATAGCTGTACAACCTTGGAAAATTACTTTACTTTTTTAAAAAAAATTTTTTTAGTACTAGGAGTTGAAGCCAGGACCTTCACACTGAGCCACATCCCCAGTCTTTTTTAATTATTTCCTTGGAGAATGGATCTTACTAAATTCCTTAGGCTGGGCTCAAACTTGCAATCCTCTTGCCTCAGCCTCCCAGAGTGCTGGAATTACAGAGGTGTGTTGACTTCTTTGGATATTAATGTTGTCCATTTTTTAAAATTATTATTATTTACATGAGAAACGATGTGAAGACTATAAAATTTCCATGCACCAGGCCTGCCCTAAACAGTGTATCTTTGATAGCTTGGGACTCAGGTAGAGAACACGTCCGTTTGTTAAGCACACGTTTACAGAATCATTGCCTGTGGACAGGCACAGCTGGGCACAGTGTGGTCTCTCTGCAAAGAGTTGTTTGTACCTAGCGGATTACAGCTTTGGGGCAGCCTCCCACAGTCACCTTATTATTGGAGGTGGCTTCAGGACCCCTACTTCCCCAACTGAGCCCACCCCATCTTGCCAGACGTTACCCCAAACCTCACCTGAACAAACAGGAACGACACTTTGTGTTTTTGATGAGGTGATGTCTGGTTTCTTAAAATTAAATCTTGCAGGTCAATTGCTAGTCTGTGCAAGCAACCAGAACACAGACATCACCCCCATTTCAAAGGGAACTGCAGGTCACCTGGAGGGTGTCCCCAGCCCAGGTGGTGATCGAGGGAGAAATCGGAAGTGGTACCCAGGGCATTAGGAGCAGGGCTGTACTGCGCATCCTACACTTTCCCCTCCTGCAGGGTTTCTGTGTGTGTTGAATTGCCTTCAGCCTGTGCACATAGTTCAGAAGGTAAAACCATTACCAAGACCAATGAGGTAAGGTAAGCAAGGGTCTGAGCCTCCACAGCATTCTAGATTTATCCCCGATGAATAGAGCAGCCCCTTGCCTCGCAGAGTCTCATGCTTTCCTATCTGAGGATAATGCCCCGACTGTAATTAAGACCAGGAAGAAATCTCACTCTTCCCCACATGTGGAAAATGAACCTTTTAAAAGCAGGAACCAAATGAACCACTTAGAGAAGTCAAAGAGAAATCCCCCCAAAAAGCCCCCAAAGAGGCTTCACTCATAATTAGCAGCTAAGATTTCCAGTGAAATTTCATCAACCTCTGTTTAAGAGGAGGGGGAATGCTTTAAGATTATTTTGACAAGATCCGAGTTTTGACTGAGGCTGGGGGAAGCTAAAAGCGTTACTTTAAAATGTAATTATGCGAAATTTCAATTATCATCCTTCACTTTTAAAAGTCTCCCCGTTCAGCAGGCAATTAGTAGACATGAAAGAGGATGGAGGCTTGTGCGATGTATGTGTGATCCTTCCTAAGGACGGACATGCAGGGTAATAGACTGATCCATACCTCGGGGAATGAGAGGGTGCCGGAAGTGGGGACCGTAGTCGTTTGGGCAAAGGAGTCTGGTGCTTCGATTCCTGTCTGTTCTCCACAGACCCAACTTTATTCCTACCCAGTACCTTCTTGGGTTTCACTTTTCAGTTGATCTAAGGGATTCTGGGAGATATTTAAAATGTCAGAGAGACTGAGAGAGACAGTATTCTCCTGTGACCCAGCACTGGCCCAGCACATAACAAGTTTTTTTTTTTTTTTGCCATCACACCTGGTGGAGCAGAGGAATTCTGGCTCCGGCCAGTGGCTCTAAGCCCTGCTCAGAGCTTGCAGGTCTCAGCAGAGGCCATTTCTTCTGCCCTGTGCCTCTTCTGCCCCCTGCACACGTGTTACGCTGCCTTAATGACTCAGGGCTGTCAATCAGATGGCACCATTATTTAAATTCATCAGCATTTAGATTCTGACATAGCCGCTAAGTGCTAAGCATGGATGAGAATGAGAAGCTTCAGCCATTAGCCCAGAAAGCAGTCGTGGTGCTAGCAGTGCGCTCTGGAGGGACACCTGGGGTTGTGCACCTGCAGAAGTGGCATCATGTGCACAGCCTCACCCAGGAGCCCATGGTGCTACTTAGTAGCCCACTTGAAGATAGGATGGTAGAGGTCCAGATGTGTCAAGGTCAAGGGACCTGGATGGGGATGCCACGGTCTCTGGGTCAGCGGTGGGCAGAAGGGCCAGCTCTGCCCTCTAGAGCCTGACCAGGGGGCTTGGCATCACTGCCCAGTCCTGCAACAGCGCCTTCCAACCTCTGCTCCTGTCCTCTGTTCCCCAGCTGCAGCCCTAGTGAGCTTTCTGACATGCGCACTCTGCCCTGGAGATGCTCCGGATGGCTCCAGTCCACACTCCTCCTGCTTAGGGACTGTCCCCTCCTCTCTCTGTAATCTCCTTTCTTGCTATGACCACTGTATGGCTTGTGTTGCAAACACACTAAGATTCTGGAAGCCTCTCAACTTCTCAGAGTGGTTCTTGTCTGCATCCCTGTTCCCTCCTCTTCATGCAAAGGAAAGAACAACAACAGCAAACCAAACCAACAACAAAAAACACTGATCCCTTAAACGCTGCTTCCTGGAAGCCTGCAGGACCCTCCCAGGGACTCCACTCCTGCAGTGAGTGCCCCAGCAGCCTCCAAAGAATGTCAAGTGAGGCAAAGGAAAATAAGCAGATGGAGAGAGACTGATGCGTCAGGAGCTCTGCCAGGTCTGAGGTCAGGGAAGGTCTCCTGGAGAGATTGGAAAAGGGGTGCAGGGGTGAGCCATGGGGGTACCTGGGGACCAGGCATCAAAGCGGAGGAAGAGCGTGGGCAAAGGCCTGTGGGGCTGCAGTGCACTTGTGTGTCTGAGGGCTGCCAGGAGGTCTGTGGAGCTGGGGCTTGGTGAGAGGGGGGTGGGGTGTGAGTGAGAGGTGAGGTCTAGATCAGAGGGGCAGCCGGGGCACAGCGTGTAGAGGTGAGAAGGTGGGGCCCGGAGCGGGGAAGCTGGGGCACACTTATCTGCATGGGCCTGACGCGATCCTCACCCCACCTTGCGTTGCTCTTGGTCTAATCGGCTCTCTCCTACAGCAGCGGGAGCTCTGCAGAGACTGGGGCCACATCTGTTTCCATCACCCCTGCATCTGTAGCTTGAGCTTGGCGTCTGTCTCATGATAGAACCAAATAAAGAGGTGTTCCATGACCCTCTGCCCGGCCCGCTTCCCCTTTGACTCCATAGCAACGGATGATGCAGTGGGGGGAAGCTGCACGTGTCCTGTGACCCCGACCCCAGATAAGCAGCGAAAGTTACCCCCAGGCATGCACTGAGCATGCACAGTGCAGGGTGCACCCAAGGGCTAATGTTGGGGAGGAGGCCGTTCTCAGGGTACAGGTTTGTCCTGTGCCATCCGGAACTGACTTCTGGTGACCTGTGAGTCACAGATGTGGCAGCCCCAACAGCCGATGACAGCGTGGCAAGATGAACATGCAGCCCTCGCTCCCTGGTCTGTGTGACCTTCTCAGTTGTCCTTCCCAGGGGACGGGCAGCTTCATCTACCTGGCACCAAGCTGGTGACTTTTCAGACTCTTTCTTCACCTCAGGACGGGGCATCCCGGGTCTCTGCCGTAGACCCTGCATAAATCGCACCTGGCCTGCTCTTGGGGGATCGGATTTGGGGGCAGCTCTGTGGACCGTGTGCATGCCGGGATTCAGTGGGTTTGTTTGAAAGGACGACCTTTTGTTGGCGAAGTAATTTTGGTTTGAGTTGGCACCCGAGACAAAGCGGTCTTTCAACACAGCCACAGCACATAGGCAGCCGGGACCTTTTCAGTGAGATGGTGGGAAATTTGCCAAGTCGTTTGGGGCCTGTAAATTAGGCCTTGTTTAAAAATTTAGATAAAGCCTGATGTGAGAGAGAAATGCTTTCATAACATTAAATGTGAATTACATTGAAAACCCCTTTCAAGTTAAATGGAACCGTTCCCTGGAAGCACGGAGACATGAAATGCTTCAAATGTCAAAAGAGTTTTCATTTATTGTCCCAAGTGAAACGGAGGCATTTTATGTGGCTTAATAGTTCAGATGCACATGTAAATGGAATTCATTTGGAGAATGCCTGGCCTGTTTGGGATCCACTTTAACAAACCTGCCTGCTTTCATCTCATCTCTGCAGTAACCCTACAGGCGGTGGGCACCACTGTCCCCGCTCTGAGATGCCAAGTCTTTGCCAGAAAGCTTAGCTTGGGCCCCACGGAGACTTTGGTGTCCGTGGCAATCTTGTGACCAGCGCAATGTGCCTCCACCACTGACCTGCAACAAAATGAGAGCTCTGTGCCGTCTGAAACATTAGCTCTGATCAGGCACATGATTTGACCATCTGGGAGGGTGGGGGGTGTCTTGGGGATAACCAGGGGCCCCCTGGGAAAGGTGTCCAGCCGGCTTCTGATTGTTAGTGTCTGATGCTGTGAGTAGCATCTTACTGACCGCTGCCCTCCGCTGGCAGCTTCCTTCTCTGAAGGCTGAACCTGTTCCTCTCTCTGTGTCACTTAATTAGCTGCATGAAACGGAAGTCCAAGTCGCGCTGGCTGGGACAGTGAGGGACCGTAAAGATGGAGAGTCCTGGGTTTGGGCGCTTCCTGCACTGGCATAGAGCTAAGCAACAGCTGGCGGGGTGGGTGGTGGCTGAGCCCTGCCCTGCCTTTAGGTCCTCCTGCTAGCTTCACCCCCAGGACCTTCTCTCTTCCTGTCTGAAGGTGACTGTCACATGCCCAAAGGGTCCTTGCTTGCTTGTTCTCAGCCTCTGGAGAAGAGCTGTCTTTGAATGACCTTTGAGATAAAGAAAAATTGGCAGGGCCTGGATGCAGGTCTGAATGGATGGGTCTCTTTGGGTCACAGGCCCGCCTCTGAGCTGCCACTGAGGCAGAGGTGGTGCAGGGGAGGAAGGGACTGAGTATTGCATGATACTGTTTCTTAGACCTCAGTGAGCCATGGGCCCTGGGCCGAGAGCTGGATCCAACCCAGGAGCAGTAGCGTGCTGGCGAATGGGCAGCGGTGGTTCCTGTTCTCTGGCGTCATCCCCTCACCCGCCCTACAGAAGGTACATCTGCCAATTCCCGTGGTGTGAATCCTGCTGCTGCTGCCGCTGAATGTGGAGCCTGAAACAGGAGCACATCATGGACCGTCGGGCCATGTACTTCTTAGAGGGAAGTTGGGTCTTCCCTGGAAAGCCAGAGGAGGGGCAAGCTGCTGGGGTCACCGTGGGGAGCCTTTCCTGGGGAGGCAGCCTCCACATCCAGCTGCTCGCAGCTCCTTCCCGTCTCTCCCTTGAAAGAATGAGTGGCAGCCGAGAGCATTTCACTGGAGCTGAGCTAGGCCCTCGGGCAGCCCCTTAGCCGTGCTCCTTACACTCAACCATCCGAAGCTGACAGTGGTGCCCACTCCCTCCACAGAGCCATTGTGCAGATTTAATGAGATGTTAACGCTGACCACGCTCTGTAAACTGTAAAGTGCAATGTGTATGTAAATGTAAGGCTGTCCATTACTTCTCCCTCGTGTGTCCCCCACCCCGAGTGGACCGTGGTGCAGTAGCAGCCTGTAGAATACAAACCAGCAACTCAGAAGTCAGGTGGGCCTGGGTTCAAATTCAGGCTCTGGTGTGTTCCAGTTTTGTGGCAGTTAACCTCTGCGACTTTTGTTTCATTGTCAGTAAGACAGAAGGTAAGAGCAGACCTTGTCTTGGAGGATGGTTGCAAAAACAAAATAAGGTAATGCATATAAGGAATGATAAATATAAAAGTTATTATATTTGATAACATGATTTCATACCTGGTACATCCTGATGAGGCTACCTCTACCCAAATCCTTTCTTCTGACTGTAGCCCTGGTTTCAGTTGAAAGAGAGCTGTCTTTCCTCCAGTCTCAGGCTGAGGTTAATGGAATACATGCTATCCTCCCTTCCTGATCTCAAATCGTGTGTTTAAACCCAATGCATAATTATGCCTTCTAACCCTTGTAATCAGTTCAGAGATGTAATGAGTTCAGCCAATCAGAGTGAATACGCAAGCTTCAGTGAAAGCTACTGGGAAGTGATTCCTTCAGTACTGGAACCTGGGGGACTAAGGGTAGAGCAACTGCATCTATCTTGGTACCATGAGGTAAGAGCTGCGTGGAATAGAAGTGGACAGATGGAGGGGGCTAGCCTCGCTGGAGCCTAAATTCAGCCTTCATTCTTAGACATTTCAGTTACATATGTCCATGCAGTCATCGTTGTCTTCTCCTCCTCTGCCTTCTCCTCCGTCTTCTTCTTTTTTCTGCTAGTTTTGACTGGGAATTTCTACCAGTCCTAAAAGACTCCTCCTTGCAACACTACACCTGGAGAACACCTTAGGCAGGGTCGCTGGGCAGGAAGAGAGGTGGCAGGAGGGGCCCGCAGGCCTGCCCTCTGGCTCCAGACCCTGCTTCCTCACACCCCACATCTCTGCACCGCCTCGGGCGCCTCCAGCTGGCACGGCAGAGGTGGTGGGAAGCGTGACTGCAGATTGTGTGCATCACAGCCTCATGCTTCGCACTGTGTGCGACACAGCGTGAGAGCACAGAGCCCGAGTCCTCAGGCAGCTGGATCTGCCCCAGGGAACCGAGTGGGGCCGGGTCCCAGGCGGTTGCTCCCCTCTGTTGTGGAGGAAGCCCGGGGCTAAGATACACCCTGATCTCCATTATTTTTATACAGCACGAAGGAGAAAGAGGGGCGAGGGGTCTGGGGTTGGGTCTTTGCAGATTACATGACAGATTCTGGTGTGCATCCTGGGTTTTTTAATTCTCATTATTTTGATTGGATTTAGAAGTTCGGAGGAGACAAAGTGACACATTTTCACAGTTCCCTGTCAAACCGAAGAGTGATTGCCAAACTGTTAAGTTTTAGAGAAGCAGCAGAGAAGCCACTGCTGTGATCCTGTCAGTCGCAATTGCAAGCTTCTGGGGGTGGGGGGCTCTGTCTCCGTTCATGTCCCCCCCATTCCCGTCTCTAGCTGTACCGCACTGAGGACGGCAGGGAGAGGTGAGTGATGGTGGTGGAATGCGGCACGGTTGCTGGTTTTGCTTTTACGCTTATTTTGTGTGAAGCCCACCTTCCTCTTGGTAGTTGATTTTTAGGAGCATTGGCTGAGAATCCTTTTGCGTATGGAAGAATCCTTTGGGGCAAGACTTTCTGATGCTGGTTTGTCTATATCCACAAATGCTGCTGTGGTGAAAGTTAATTAACGACATGTAAATAATACAGCATTATCCTTGTTGGGGAAGTTAGTGGGTGAGCTTTATGTATGTGTGTGTGGTACTAGGGATTGAACCTGGAATTTTTGCACTGGACTATATCTTTAGCCCCCTTAAAAAAATTTTTTTTTAAAAATTTTCAGACAAGGTCTTGTTAAATTACCTGAGCTGGGCTCAAACTTGCAATCTTCTTGCCTCAGCTTCCTGGAATGCTGGGACTCCAAGTTTGCATCACCACACCCCAGCTTGGACTGGAGATTTAGGATGGACATTCCTAATTCTTGGACTTTCATGGTTTTGATTGGCTTGTTTCAATTGCACTCATTTTTCTGCCCACCCTCCAGACAGTGATAACTTCCTCCCTTCCAGATGAACTTGCCTTGTTCTCACTGGGACTGACGAATGAAGCCAGGACTCCAGGTGCCAGTCTTGCAGAGGGCCACAGGGGCACGTAATCCTGTGGGGACTGCTGCCACCTCACCCTTGACCACCCCACCTCAGTGGGTGCTGAGCCAGGCATGGGCTGGCTGAATCTGACCACAGCAATCACCAGCCAGGGACAGGAAAGAGCATGAGGACATTCAGTCTTTAAAATAGTACTGTTTGGGAGAAGGACAAGATGCACCTGCTGTTGTCAGATTTTCTTGTTCCCGTCACCCCTCAGTAGCCATGAAGGATGGGTCCCAGGGGCCTCTCAGATACTAAAATTGAGGGTGCTTAAATGGCATAGCATTAGCTTATAACCTACACATCCTCTCATATGCTTCAAATAATCCCAAGATGACTTATATCTGATACAATACAATATAATAAGTACAATGCAAATGCCCTGGAAATAGTCGTTATGCTGTATTTTCCAGAGAAGAATAGCAAGAAAAAAGCCTGTCAGAGTGGGTGTGTAGCTCATGGTGGACAGCTTGCTTAGCATACCTGAGACCCTGGTTTTCATCCCCAGCACCAAAAAAACCCCAAAAAATACAAAAAGCCTCTCTACACTCAGCACAGACACAACCGTCACATGCACCGCAGCGCATGACCTAGACACACACAGTGCTGCCACACTGAGTGTGGAGAGAGGGGCTGAGGACGGGAGGCAGCGGGCGCCTGTGTGTCACGCTATTCGCATGTAGTCTGCATTGTGCTGAGAGGGAGGCTGGTTTGTTTTATGCCTTGAAACTTTCTGGCAGTGTTTTTTTTTTTTTTTTTTTTGCCAAATATTTATATTTTTCCTCAGATGCTGATTGAATCTGAGAACAGAGAACTCCCAGACTTGGAGAGTTGACTGTATTTGACACTAGGGCTCAGCAGAATGATGCCCCGCCCCCCACAGGTGTCCGTGTCTTAATCCCCAAATCATCACACGACAACAGGACCTCTGCAGGTGTGATTATGTCAGGAACCCCAAGGTGCAGACGTCACCTGCACCTTGTGGCCAACACAAGTCCTTATAAGGGGACCAAAAGAGAGCCCCAATCAGAAGGACGTATGATAACACAACAAAGGTCGAAGGGATGACCTTGCTGGAAGGGACCATGGGCCATGAAATGTGCGTAGCATCTAGGAGCTGGGACTGTAACGTTCCCGAGAGCTTCCTAGAAGGAATACAGCTCTGTCTACACCTTCATTTGAGCCTCTCAGGCCCATTTCCGGCTTCTCACCCCCAGAGCAGCACAGCGAGAAATGTGGGCTCCTCAAAGCCACTCGGACTGTGCTTGTTACAGCAGCTACAGGGAGACCCATACAGACCTCCTGGGACCTGAGTGACAGGTAACGTGGGCCTCAACTCTTAGGCTCACAGCCAGAATCCATTCTTCCTTTGATAATTCGGGACATACACCAGGTTCCCATAGTGCCATGGGGACATAGTCATGAAAATAAATTCTCCTTATATTGGTACTGGTTGAGAGAGAGCTTGGGTTAACAGGACTTGGAATAGGTCAGGTTTTCAATACTCGTATAAAAAAATGAAAGCAAACAAAAAAAACCAAAACAAACAAACAAAAAATAAGCAAAACTCTGACCCTTTAGAGTGGGAAGGAAAATGGCATGATTGCTTATTCTAGAACCTGACAAAAGTGCAGCCCACTCTGTCCTGATTGTGTCGTCATTCTGACCCCGCTTGCTCTTCAAAGCTGCTCTCCAGAGCGGAGCTGGGGATCCTGTTAAATACGGGGCTGGCGGGGAGGGAGCCATTCTTCGGCCTCTGTTTGCATGCCTAGGTCCTATTAATGTCATGAGGAGTTATGTGTGTGTATCCAGAAGACGATGGTTGGCATTTATTGTAACACTGTACAACCAGTGCCCCCAGCTCCATGCTCATCCCCACACGCACTTCTGCTGTTTTTTTGCGTGTGACCCTCGTTCCCAGAGGCCATAGCCAGTGCCTCCCAGTTCCATATTTTATCAAGCCCGCTGGTAAAATATAAAAGACTGCAATGGACTCTTTTCTTCTTCTCCTTCTTTTGTCTTTAAATAAATTTCCATTTCATAGCCATACATGGAGAATCTGTCTTCAAAAATTGATTTTCTGTTACCAGGAGGTTGGATAAATATCCACTGATTGCTCAAAGCCCACAGCGTGGCAAATAAGG
>RJWM01011420.1:0-59909 GCA_004363535.1 Dasyprocta punctata
TTTTTTTTTTTTTAAGGAATCAGTCAGCAAAATAGGAAAAATATATGACATGAGATATACAGAAAATAAATTTAAATGACAACACAAATCCAACCACGTTGAGGATAACATTAAATGTGAATAGATTAAACAATTCAGAGAAAAGGAAGAGATTATCAGATTGGATTTAAGGGACATATTTTAGACTGACAGGCTGAAAGTAAAAGGATAAAAAAATACATTTCCAGATACAAAATAGTAGTCACAAGAGAGCTGGAGTGATTAATACAATACCAGCAAGTAACTATTATAATTACCGTTTGCTGCACCAATTATTATGCATCCGTCCCTGCAGGAAGTGACTGAGGCGTTCACATCAGTGACACCAGACCAACACCCATAGGGTCTGGAACAGTTTACCACTGATGAAATGAGGCTTTCTGAGGGCAGCTGGGGGTAAGGATTCTATTACTAACATCAAAAATAAATACATAAGGGCTGAGGATTTAGCTCAGTGGCGTAAGTGCCTGCCTGGCAGGTGCAAGGTCATGAGTTCGATTCCCGGTGCCAAAAAAATAATAAATTAAAAAATACATACATATATATATATATAAAAGGCTGTAAACAGTTTGCTCTCTGACATCAGCAGTAGCCTCATGTTTACTGTGTTTCTCGATGACACTGAAATGCCACATCTAGTGGTTGACCCCCGCATCTAGGATCATGTGAGTAAACTCTGATGTTCACGTGAGGATGAAATCATCCAATGACACACTTCTGATCACGTGACCTTGTTAGGCGCCACGTGGCTGTACAGCTCCAGACGGTCTCTGCAGGAGCTCGCTCCGCCACCCAGAGAGAGTGACCACCTGCTGACTGACATGCGCAGAGGGTGCTGAGACGCTGACCTCTGTGCAAAACCTTGAAGGACAGACCGTCTTCCAGAAAGGAGGACGAGCCGGTGCAGAGAGGCCAGGGAGCCGAGAAAGCGTGACGCGTTCAGGGACCCACCAGGGGCTTCCTCTGCATCCAGAGCTCTTTCCTAGACAAAAGGCATTAGGAAGTGGGTTGTAGGCGATTATCAGCTTGACCTGGTTCTTCTTTTTAAAAATGCCATTACCTTGAAGGAAATAGGGAATCACAGAAGGAATTTTTCTTTAATGTTGGCATAGCTCCATCTTGGAAGTGGCGTGGAGGGTGAACAGGGACGGGAAGGAGACAGCCAGGCTAGACAGTGCACGCCGAAACAGGCCAGGCAGGAGGCAGAGTGGGGCGGGACCCGTGGCAGTGGTAGCAGAAGAGACTAAGGGGACAGCTTCACAGGGGAGCGACATGACCCAAGAGAAGGGCCACAGAAGTTCTGAGTTGGCGACATCTGGTCCCCAGGGTGGCCCGTAACTGAAGGCCCGGTCCTTGCTCATCTGATGTGTGGGGTGAGACCCTCGTATCTCCCCACTGAGACCCAGGACCTCTGAGAAGCACTGTAGCAGAGAAGTGGGGAGGGAGACCGAATCCAGAAGGGGTTCCGCTCACAGCTCATCGGCCGCAGCTTCGTCTCACGCCAACGTAACGCACACTTAGCACCAGCGCTCCTTGCCGCAGGGGTGAGGGCTGTGAGCGGGAGATTAACGGGACCTGGGGGGAATTCGCAGGGCACTGTCACAGATTCTAAAATGGTCCAATAACGTTCAAAAACCTGAAATGACTGTGACAAATAACCTAGGTGATGCCGAATAGTGGATCAATGGATGATTATCACATTATTCTCTCAGTGTGTTGGTTTGTATCGTCTCCTTAATGTTGTAAAACCTGATTCCATTTTCCTTTCACTCCAGCACTTGCACGAGGAACCCATGCTTGATACTCAGTCATGGATCTTTACAGGGAAAACTGATCCCATTGTTTTTTTTACAGCAGCCTAAAATCTCAGCATTCTGGCCATGATTTTATCAACATCACAAGTTTTACCTTCCTTCCACATGAAAGCTGGTTAAGGGAGCATATTGTTGATGATTGCTGATCGTCAGTTGTTCTCTGAGAATAGCTACATGTGGTTTGCATCCAGGTGCAGCTTCTTTTCTTCAGCAAACATTGACCGAGTGTTTTCAAGCACCAGGCACTATTACAGTTTCTCGGGACAAACAAGATCCATCTTCTCGTGGAATTTATATTGTGGAGAAAGAACAGATGGTAAACATGAAACAAAAACAAATAAAATAATGTCAGGGCAATAAGATCTGTGAAAATATAGAGCAAGGTAATGAGATGGTGCTATAGTTTAGATCTGGAATTCCTCCAAAGTTTCAGGGGTTTAAAACTTGCTGGGCTTTTTTGGTGGAATTCTTTAAGGGATGGGGACTAATGGGGTGCTTTAGGTCATAGGGAAGTCTACCTTCGAAAAGAACTGTGGAATGCCGGTCTCTTTCTTCTTTCCTTCTTTCACTTCCCAGCAGACATGAAATGAGAAGTTCACTCCACCACGCACCCGCTGCCATGATGTGCAGCCTCATCACAGGCCCAAAGCAACAAAGTCAACCCACCATGGACTAACACATCCAAAACTGTGAGCCAAAATAATCCTGTTCTCTCCATAAGCTTTTTAACCCAGACATTTGCTACTGTAATGAAAAGCTGACACTGGCAGAGAATGACTGGAATTCTGACTCTTGTGGGTTGGGGAGCTGGAACCTGAGTGACAGGAAGAGGACTGTCATGATGAAATCCGAGGATAGAGTATTCCAGGTAGGAGGAATTCCTAGTCTTTTCTAGACTCCATAGCTAGTGCTCTATCAACCTCTACCCCAACACTGCATTCCATGGTATAACTCAGGAAATAACTGTTAACTAAACAAAATGTTCTCTCCCAATAGCATAGAGTTTTAGGAAAACAAGTAGGTCATCAAACACTTCACTCTGATATGTATATACCTCACATATGTTAAGATACAACCCACTAGCGTGACAAGGAAAAAATTCTATCACTTTTCACACATGAGATAATAATTTTCTCCCAGTGTAGGCTGTTGATCTTATGTGAATTCAACATGACTGAATATGTGGTTAATACGAGAGGTTTATTGATGTCCTTTTCCTATTTATTTACAGGAATAATGTTTTCAATTAACTTTGTTCTTTGTATTTCTTGACAAAAGTATAACCTATAACACATTTTTTTCTAGAAGAAAGGAAATGTGCCATTTTCTTCTTTTCCTTAAGAGAGGAAATTACTCCCTTTTTTTTAAACTAGGAATTAATAGTTTGCATTTGTTCCAGAAAACTGACTAAAAAAGAGGACACTGAATTTAAGGGGATGCACATAGGAGTAGCGCGCCAACACTACTCCTGATAGTAACTAACATCTACTTACTGTGCCAAGAATGGTACTGAACATTCAGCACACTGTTAATTGAATTTTGCAACTGAGGAAACTGAGACTTAGAAAATTAATATAATTTGCTTATGGCTACTTGGTTCTGGAAGGAGAAAGTGAACTCAGGCAATCTAATTTCATATGTGCATAGCAAAAATCTGACTCTACCACCATGACTATACCATGCTACTTAAATGGGCACAGGAAGAGTGAAATTAAGAAAAGTGCTAAAGAATTTGAAAGAAAAGGAGGCAGCAGAAGTAGTTTGAGAAGAGAGATTTTAAGAAGTTGCCAGTCGTGTCACACTTGCCTCTGAGCGCGAGTTTCTTCTTGAGTCTGCACCCGTGGCATCTCCTGCCTCGAGCTCGTCCTGGCTCAGGGAAGGTGAAGTTCGAGGAAAAGATGGGAACAGATGGGTACAAGGGGAGAATTGGGGGCTTTTACTCTGCATAGGATGGGCAGTTGGTGGAGGGTGTTGAGGAAAGAACAGCATGGTCTAATTTAAGCGTGCAGCTTGGGCTGGAGGCCAATAACGGAGTGTAGGAGGACGAGGGCAGGTTTGGAGAGGCCAGTTAAGAAACCACTGCAATAATCTAGGCAAGGCGTGGTGGCGTCTGGGGCCAGGTGGCAGTGGGATGGTGAGAAGCAGTGAAATTCTGGAAAGTAGAGCTGATGTAACTTGCTATGGGGCCACATGTGGGATGTGAGAGGAAGAGAGGAGAAGCGTTTCCCCAGCGCCAAGTCATCCGAGGCCTGACAGAAAGGTGACTGATCTCAGAGCTTAAACAGCTCTTGGCGAGGAGAGCATTCCCTGGACGGAAGTGGCATAGGAGCAGGGCGGAAGTAAATCGAGTAATAAATGAAAGATAAGGAGAGAGAAGTAATGAGGATAAATGACAAGTGTATACATGTGGAGAGGAAACTCGATGGTGGCTAGAACACTCTAGGTCAAGGAAAAGTTCTATTTTTATACACATATATGTATAGACAGAGAGGGGACGGAAGAGGGTTGAGTATGTTTGTATGCTGAGAACAAGAAACCAGTAGAAAAGGAGTGACGAACAGTACTAGAAGAAAGGGTGATTCATTCTTTTATTTTTGCTTTTCTTGAAACAGGGTCTCACAATGCCATTCAGGCTGGCCTTGAGCTCACTTTGTAACCCAGGCTGGCCTCAAACTCCCAGCAATCCTCCTGTTTCAGCCCCTCAGTGCTGGGATTACAAGTGCGCGCTACCACGCCTGGCGCCTTTATTAAGCAACTCTTCTAAAGGGATGAGAGTGAGTTTGGCTGCAGCCCAAAGCACCCCTAAAAGGGCTGAGTCTGAACACGGTGGGTGCTGGAGGCTAGAAAGAAGATCGGGTGTGGTTGCCTCTGTTTCAGTGGTGAGGAAGAGAATTCCTGCTCCAGTGGCTACATAGACCCCTGTGAATTAGAGGGAGATTAGTGAACACTTTATTCTTTCAGGAAAAAGCAGTACAGGATTACGGAGAGCAGTGAGGACCCTGGAAAGCTGGAGAGAGCACTTATGTAGCTGAACCGATTCACACGGCTGTGTGAAACACTCACACAGCAACAAACCACTCATGCAACAGAATTTCAACCCAGTGACATGGTGAGCCCTATCCTCATTTCTTATAGACTGGTTAAATAAATCTACAGTGTCAAAGACACAGTTCTTATTTAAGATGGAATAGAACCTAAACTTTTCCATTTAAATTAACTACAGCCAAACCTCATAACTACACCAAAGCCACATGCTCAAATAGGTCTAGGTCAACTTCAGGTTTATTACACTAAAGAATTCCAAATCCTCTGCCTTTTTATACACTGTTTTCAAGAATATCTCTACTTAAGTTTTCAGTCTGTTCAACATCCAGTTTCTCTGGTGGCAATGGATATCACAAAATTACAAAAATTTTTCATCTCACCTCATTTTATTTTTTAAAGACCAAAATTATTCAGTCTTTACCTGAAATGTAAATCTTAAAATTAAACCATTTGATGCTGGAAACTTTTTCTGCTTACCTTTAAGATTTCTTCAAGTCTTTCCATTTAAGAAAGAGATCATTAAATGTAGGAGAAAACTGGTTTATCGTGGCAGGAGCTGTACAATTTATTTTTTCCACTGGGCACTGTGCTTAGCAACCTGCACATTAAGCCTTCAATGAAGATTATATTAATATCATAAATATGCAAAAAAGAAACCACTCTAAATGTTCAAAATAATAACAGTAACGTTTCCCTCATATAAAACCTTTTGTCTCAAGATCTCAGTGCTCTTCCACAACAAGCACGAGTTCCCTGCACTGACATTTCGCAAGGGGCCAGTTCAAATGCTGTCTTCACCAGTCATTGGCTCAAAACGCGGTAAGGATCCGCGGAAAGCAAAGCCAATGCCTAGTATAATCAGGATGTTCATTCTTAATGTTTCCCACAGCAGCGGTTATCATGTGGAAGAGGACCAGACCTCCAGTCCGTCAGAAGCCCCGGTGGATGCCTCTCTCTCTGCCGCCGTTGAGGAACGGGGCAGATTATAGCTCTGGCAAACTCCCACACATGCGACACAGACCCAAGTCTCTTACCGAGAGACACACACGCACACTGACGCAACCCTGGCTGGGGACGAACCCGGGCCTGCTCTGCGGCGAGAGCCACGCTGAATGCCTGGCAAGGATCCCAGAGGCGGTGGGGCCGACCAGCCCCCAGGGGCCCTCCCAGAACAAAGCCCAGGTTAGCAGTGAGCCCTACCTAGCAGAAGGAGGTGGGGCCGCTGCATGGGGTCCCCAGGGCTTGGAACCCGTTATAACGGGTGGTTGCAGGAAACTGTAACGGAAAAGGAAACTGTTTTGGCCTGAACCATACACACATACTCACCGTGGGGTCCAGGGTAACTTCCCCTCCTCCTTTGGACCTCAGTGTCAGCGTCTCTAAAAATGAGGAAACTGTATGATCACAGCAGGAGGACTCCCTCCCCCTCCGACACCCAGGGGACACTCATGGCCATTATTCCCTGTCCCCTCCAGAGAGCTAAGGGCTGTCTTATGTTCTCCAGGAGAGTTTTTCAGGTTCTCGAGGAAGCCTGGCACGTTGGCCAGCACGTTTCAGCACTGCTTCTCTGTCCAGTGGAAACGACCAGCCAGTGCCGTGGAGAGGAGAGGTGCGCTCCTCTTCACCCCTCAGAACGGTGAACGGCCCCAAAGCGCATTCCAGCAACGCGCAGACACTTGGGTGGGAAAAGCAGCTGGGCACTCCCTGACCAGGCCCAGCCTCCTAGAAATTCCTAGAGTGGAGGAGCCCCAGCCACGGGGGACAACGTTTCCGGGCATCATCCCCTTGGAAACGTCATCCCTTAAAGCATCCTTCTCCTTGAATCACATCCCAGGGAGTCCCTTATTACAAAGCAGCTGAAATCCATAAATGTGTCAGTCTTGCTTTTCACCTGAAGAAAAGGTGACTAATAAAGACAACTTTCCCAGATCTGGGTCAGCCTAATTGAAACCAAAGGGACCTTTAAAACAAATACAAGACATTCTGAAGAAGGGAGACAAAAGAAGACCCTTGAGAATGACCAGTAGATGCTCAGATCCAAGCAGTGACCACTACACACCAGTGTTTCTACTTTGCCTTTGATAAGGTGGAAGGGAGAAAGGGATCGTCTCAACTTTTTTCTTTTGCTTGATGTCGCTGGAAACCAAGTTTTGTTCTATGTAGAGAGAGCCTGGTAAAAGAGTCATACTCTCTTCAGATGGTGCTAGAGAAACAAAATCCAGACGCATCTCATCAGAAAGACGAGTCGCTAAAAAAGCCTCTGCAGGCTTAAAAGGAAGCAGGTGTCTGAGCAGAGGAATTTTTAGATTGAAACAAAAGAAACAGCTATAGGGGTAAAGGGAAGTTGGTTCTTTCTATATCCAGAGAAAATGGGAAATTGTTTAGTTAAATATAAAGTCTGTATCAGCACAGAGCTACATCTACCAGTCTAGTGTTACTCTTTAAATTTGTGTTCCTCGTGTTCTGGCTTGGGTATTTTCGATTTTCACCTTGCATATTAGCTGTGCAACCAAAGCCTGCAAAAATAAACCAGAAGAGGGAGTACACTGGCTTTCTCAAAGAAATCACTTCCCTGTGACACGAAAATGTTATTTATAAAAATGTTTTTATAGAAACCTTCAGAAGCACTGTTATTATAAAAAGTGAATATTTCTGGACTCAGGCATACAGAAACTAGTCAAAATATATAGCATAATATAATGTCATTCAAAGAAGTTGCACATTCATATGGAAAATGCAATATCAGGAATAGAACTCAGGACCTCACATTTGCCAGGCAAGTGCTGCACCACTGAGCTAAACCTCTGACCTATCTTAATATTTTTTTAAAAATTTTACTCTTCACAGATTGAGTTTTTGCCTAAAATCATATTATTTGCAATTGTGTTCATTCCACTGATATTGACACATACACCATCTTGCTCTTTATAAATCAAGTCCACGCTATTACAGAATTTTTTTCATTTTTGTTTTTTTGGTTTCTTGATACAGCATCTCCCTGTGAGGTCCAGATTGGCTTTGAACTCATGGCAACTCTCCTGCCTCAGCCTCCCAAGTGTTGAGTTTACAGATTTGTGCCACCACGCCTGGCATAAAACCCAGATTGTTTAGATCCCAGATGGATTGGCTTCATTTTCTAACAATCCAGTGACCTGTAGCAGAGACTTCCCAGATGGTATCAGTCAGATGACCAACTGTCCGGGTTTACTCAGCCTGAGGAATTTCCTGAGATGTACTATTCTTCAGTGCTTCACTCAAGTCTCAGGCAAATCTAGATATGTCAGTCACCCTAAAGACTTAGGGGAGAGTTGAAATCGGTAAGTCAGGAGTATAATAAACACATGCTTGCCCGCCTCCCCCACCCCCACTTCCAGCTCTCTCTCTCCTTTCCCACCCTGTCTTACTGGCTCAGGGCGGCTTTCCAACTTGCTGACTAAGAACCAGACTGGCTTTCAAACAGATACAGACCCACAGCTCAGCTTTGCCATGACTTTTTTATTTTTAATCTTGAACAACTGACTTCTCCAGTCTCATTTCCTTACTCGCAAAGGACTGGAGACTATCGCAGTGCAATGATAGAGGGATGCATGTGAAGTATCCAACACCATGCCGGCCACATGTGTGCACTGCTCCCCATGGTGAGCTCCATGGCCCCCAGCTCCACACCATCATGAATACTGCAGATTTCCGGTGTTCCGCTGCAGGAGCTTCGACATCCGCCTGTGCGATACACACCAGGGGCATCGAGCCGCAGCTCATTCACGGGCCGTACCAAGATCAAGCCTCAGCCGTCACCAGCGCTAAGCCAGGAAACGGGTATCTTCGGCTAAGGATTTTGCATTATTGCACACATGTGCATGACCTGCACACAGACAGACAGAGACACATGGAGACACAAAGACACACACTGTGTAAACACACACACGTGGGCTTTTACACTACTGCACTAAGTAATAAAAACATTTGTTCCCTCGGTTTCTTGACTATTTAGGAAATACGAGAAAAGTAATGTGGCTCCAAAGAGGGGAATTAAGGAGACGGGCCAGGGAGGAGAGGATGAGGGGAAGCGTAGGGAAGAGAATGTGCAGACAGGAAGGCTTTTGGCCACAGAGTTCCTGTGAAAAGCAGCCAGGAGCCCCACCGCTCCCTTCCCTGGCGTGTGACCTCCTGGTGATTCCCCAGGGGAGTCCCGCCTCGGAAAACCTTCAGGCCCAGAATCAAGAGGAAGCTGAGCTTGGTAAATTCCCAAGCCTGGGGGTAGACGAGTGACCCAAGGTCTGGTGGAGTCTCCAAACAGGCCTCCCCTTCCTGCCCTGACGGGCACAAGGAAGAGCTGGGCCCAGAAGAGGGGCACACAAGGCCAGAGAGGATGGCCAGCGGTGGTTCCCTCTGTCTCTCAGCTTCTGGGTCTGACACAAAGGCATCTGAGGCCTTCTGTGGCCGCTCCTGTCTGGGATTCTTCCCTCAAGAGGTGCTCTTGGTTTGTGAAGACTGCCAGGAAACTGCGTGAGTCACGGCTTCTGAGCAGACAGCGTTCAGCGTTAGAAATTCCCAGAGATATGACTTGTTTATAGGAAAGGAAGCAGAGCTATTCTGAGCTGCTGGGGCAAGAGGAAAGCACTGCTCTTTTTCTCTCTCTCTCTTTTTTTTTTTCTTTTTTAATTCCGTGTTGAAAGGTCATACACAGCGGCCAGAGCAGCACCGAGAGCCTAGCATAGGCGCCCGTGTTAGTAGTTCGTTTGTCTGGATTGTAGAGGATATTTTGGGCATTGGCATTTTAAAAATGCAAGTCCCACGATTTTGGAATTCCACTCTCAGTCCTCAGTCCAAACACGTAATAAACTTTGAGTGGGAGCCAGTGAAGTGGGCGCTGAGGGAGTGGGAGGCACAAAAACACCTCCTTTGACAAATTTCTAATTTCCCATTTCAGGAGCGGGCCTCGGATATTATTCTCGCGTCTGTGCTGCCTCCTCCAAAGTCTTTTTTTCATCGTGCTAACAACCATGATGCTCAGAGCCACCGATTTTGGAGAATGTGCCTACGGAGGGGAAGACAGAGAAGTCCTACGCCTGGAGCCCTTGCCTCTGCCTTGGCCCCTTCTTGTGAATTAAGTGTGGCTCAAACTCATAAAGTCACAATGCACTCGTGTGTCACCCTTGGCAGAGTCAGTCAACTGACCTTGGATGTTGACTTCCAAGGAGAACGCAGTCCACTGAGTACTCACAGTTTCGACAATAATTAACGTGTGTGATGATTTCATAGCTACCACAGCTGATAAAAAGCAACACCTTTTTCTAATTATAAACATTTCAATAGATATAAAAGTTTGCCCCTGCAATGTAATAAAGATGCTCGTCCCTTGAAATGAAGATCATACTTAATGGGCAAACAAACATTCAAAAGCAGAAATAAATACAAAATGTCTTTTAGTATCATCATCACTTTAGATTCTGTGATTAATATAATAACTTGTGAAACCAATAGAACACATTTTGTGAGCTAAGGTGCTAAAGTACCCGAATATCACACAAGGTATAGCATAAAAACTCAGAGAATGAGCTAAGAGATATCTCTATTGGTAAAGTCATAAAGCAGCTTGAAATAAGTTTAAATACATAAAAAACAATGGTATTCTTATATCATAGCAATACCTGGAGAGTACAATTTAGAAAGAGAAGCTGTTCAACTAGCAACAAATTCAAAATACCTACAAATTTAATGAGAAACATATTTAAAATGTTTTAATCTTCATTGAAAGTTATAATAAATATGAAAAGTTGTACTTTTATTAGATGAAAATTCAACATAAATGTGGCAAGTCTTCTCAAATTTATTAAAATAATTCCAAAGATACAACAGAGCTTTTCTTAGAAGTCGTTAGACTCAGCTCAGCACTGACTAATCACCAGGTTTGGGGCTTATCATATAACAAGGGCCCAAAACCATAAATAGGAAAAACTGGGAAAAAATATATATGTATTATTAAGGATCAGTCCTATTAGGTATCCAAGCCTATTGTAAAAACTGGAACTGTGAGCTTGATATAAATGCAAAAAATATAAACAAAATGTCTACAAATAGACTCCATCATGCACGTGTGTCACATTTTACAGGTAGCTCTACAGTTTATAAAGATTTCACCTACATTACCTTTTGTGCTTTAGAATCAGGCTATGAATCAGTTAATATTATCATCCGCATTCTTTTTTATGAAAAAAAATGATACTTAGAAATTCATTGACCTGTCCAACATCATAAAAATAAACCTACTCCCTACTTAACCTACATGTTTATACAGGTATTCTATTGTTCTCACAAAACAACAGCGAATGGGTTTTCTTCCTAGCAATGCTGAACATTTGAAGAAAAAAAAATATTTAGACTTATATCTTACACCATATAGTTTGTTTATTTTCGGTAAACAAACACAAATTTATAGTCATTTAAAGAGATAAATACTGAAAATCGTATTATAGAAACCCTGGAAAAATAAACACACAATACACTGACATGACGTTGAACTAACACCTGTGAGGTCCCTCACCACGCCTACTCACCACCAGGGAAGCTACGATGCTTCTTCTTTCTCCTCTGCCCCAATTCCGCTACCCTCACACAGCCCAGACAAATTTTCCATTATCACAAAGACACTACAGTCCCCAAAGTGAAATTGAAACATTAACACAGGGCTCCCAACCCTGGGACCACGGATTAGGACCTGTCCCTGGCCCACTAGGAAGTGGGCTGCACAGCAGAAGGTGGCCAGCGGGCTAGAGAGCAAAGCGTCATCTGAATTTACAGCTGGCCTTCCTCCCCGGCTCACGCTGCCACCTGAACTCCGCCTCCTGTCACACCGGCAGGGGTGTCAGCTTCTCATAGGAGCTCCAACCCTACCGTGAACTGCACATGGGAGGGACCTAGGCTGGGTGCTTGTTGTGAGAGTCTAATGGAATAATAATAATACTAATGAAATGCACGATAAATGGCATGTGTTTGGATCATCCCAGTACTGTCCTCCGCTCCCTCATCAGCGGGAAAATTGTCCTCCACAAACTAGGGGCCACAGCTCTGGAAAATAACTCTTCAGCAAAAGTGCAATCAACTTCTTTCTGCAGAGGAGTGGATGATCGGAGAGGAACCATCATGAGCACATAGTTAGGAGTATAAATACCAGACAGACAATGAATAGGCGATGAACAGTGCCTGCCTGCTCTGTGGGGCCACTACTCAACTCTGATGCTGTAAAAGAAAAACAAAAAGCAGCCACTGGGAATGAACAGAAACAATAGCCTCCAACCAACAGGCATGGCTATGTTTCAATCAGACTTTATTCCCATAAACAGGTGGCAGGTCAGCTGTACTTTGATGGCCCCTGTGTTGGGCAGTCCGAACTTGTTTTCCCATGAGATTACCCGAGACACTCCTTTGACGAGAAATCAGAGGTTGTTCTAGTTGACTGTGTGACATGAAGATAGACACAGTTATTCTCCTCAGAATATGGCAGAGCTAAAATCAGAACTCAGGTCCTGGGGTCCAGAGGTGTTAGCTGGATTTTGGTAGATATGAAATCTCAGCAGGTAGAAGAGGAAAACCCTTGATAGGCTGAGTGTAATGGAATAAATATTTGCTGCACTGAACCGGGACAGAATTTTGTGGGATCATTTCATGATTTCATGGACATGCACTCTTCCCTCTCCTCCCAGACTAGCATGGAGAACAATGGAGCTACGGAGGAGTGTGTGTGTGTGCATGTGTGTGTCTCTCAGGCAGAATGGTGGCTGTTTATAGAAACCAGGAAATCTCAAAAAAATAAAAGTGATCTAGAGCACTTCATTCAGCTTTTTTGAGTCCAGGTTTCCCTTTGTGTAGAACAGAAATGTCTTTCCTTATCCTCTCCTGTTCTGGCATTTTTTCCAGGATGTCAGAATTTAAAAAAAAAAAAAAAAAAAAGTAAGAAAGAACATGATATAAAGTTCATCGGGTACCTCAGGGAACCGGGTCATCGAATGGCACAGTCTGGCTGTCACCTGATGCCACATGACTTCAGCTGGCTGCCGTGGTCTGCATTTCCCTTTCGGCAGGGAACTTTGCCATCTCTGTATTTAAAGCATCTCTGTTGATGGACCGGCACTATTAAGCTGGTGCTTTGACAACCACATCGACAAGAGACCAGGATATATGACACGTAAAGGTGAAAGGACAGCGGCTAAGGGGAGCAAATGAGCTTTTAAAACGAGCCCGACGCCATCCAGCTAGTTTTCATATTGCCTCCTGTGAAAAATCTTGACATATTGGTACATCGCTGTGAGTTATTTCTTCATATGCTGGTGGATGGTGGCCTAATATTGCTTGATCTTGTACAGCACTACCCAGGACTGCAAACTTAGTTTATTTTAAGCTCAATGACATTTCACCAGCAGTTAACACAGCGTGAGTGCCTAAAACTCACTTCAGCACAGTACACAAGGGCCCTAGGAAACCGTTGCTTTATTTTGGCTTGAAAAGATGACTCTCTGACTTTAGCTTCTGTGAATGGTTTCTGTTTGGACCCAGCTTTGTCTGATCTCACTGGTTTTTCAACCCATTATTTTGTATAATAGTATTTCTTTCATCGCGAGATTTATTTATTATCTGTAGTAATGAAAAATGACTCATTTTCTTTGCCCAAGTGAGCTACATCTTAAAGGGGGAACATTCCTCCCAGTTATGGATAGGTGGGGTAGGATGGGATTGGATGGAGATGGCCATGGGGCCTCCGCTCTGGGATTGGGTCCACCCTGGTCACCCTGTGCTCTGGGCCTAGAGGACCAGGCTCACGCCCGGCTGGATCCATGTTGAACCCTCAGCTCAGGCTCAAGTTCCTCATTACACCTGGAATTTGACAGTGTTTTCTAGAAATTCTGAACCTATTTGATCTTAATCACAACCCAGCTATTGAAATTCTAAACATTTCTTTTTTGGAGCCACAGAATCGACTGTTTTCTAGTTGTAGTTTAATTTTGTTTTATTTTAAGCTCTCCTCGTTGATTTTTTTTTTTTTGCCCAATCAATAAGATGGGCTATATATTTAGTCTGATTCTGTCACTGAGACAGACAAAAGTGCCAGTGATTCCTCAGTCTACTCTGCTTGAGTTCAGCCCATGTGTAAACTCGGCCCACTTCCGTAAACACAATAGCTTTCTTGTCAACAATATGAGGAAACACAGAACCATTGGTAGAGTTGTATAATAAATAATACTGCCATGTATTCGTGATTGGCAACTTAATGAAACAATAAAAACATATACCTCCAAGATAATAAACATCAGATTTCTTGGGTGTTTCGTAATTTACAGCACTTTGCTGGTGTTGTCAAGAATTGATCAATAAAGACTATACTCATTAATAAGCATAAATATTGACTTTTGTACTTGTGTACTGATAATTTTTTGATGCAACTTTGCCCTCCATTTTAAAAAGTTTTTCATGAAAGTATAAGATAAACGCAGAGGGGACGAATGTTACAGTGTGATAAACTTCATTCACAAAACAACCCACATGGATGAATGAATAGAATCCTTCAGCATCCCAGAAGCCCCCTTTCCGTGCACCCCATCCCAGGCCTGCCCTCCTACAAAGAAAATCATGATCTTGACTTCTAACACTGGAGATTACTTTTGCATGTTTTTATTATTGTGTGTGGAATTCAGCATTATGCCATACTCATGCAGAGGCTTTCTTGAACTTCTCCCAGAAAGGTCTGAGGACTGGCTTGAAGAAAGAGACTGGAAGGGGAGCATAAGCAGAACAGCCATATGATTTGTCATGGAAATTGGGGCCCCTTTGAGAGGGAAGAGTGTACTATTTATAACGACACCGAGACAAAAAGCATAAGCAGCCATTGCCCCCAGCAAACCAGGACACACGGTCACCCTGGGGAGAAGTGACAGCAGAAGGGAGCAGGGACACCCTGGCAGGCAAAACCTATCTTGGAGACCCTGAAATAGGGTTACACTGCCTGAGGTACACATGGGGTTGGGGGCTGGAAGTGTGGTCAGCAGGAAAACTTAGGTCTAAACAATATTTATTGAGCTCTAGCTAGGCACAAGGCACTCCGGGGGCACCAAGGTAGTTCAGCCATTGTCCCCGCCCACGGTGTGATAATAATAGTAAGGCTAGTTCGCAACAGGTAATCTATAACGTGGCAGTCAATGGAAATATCATATGAAGTACCACATGAGTTCCAAGGACACACCCTAAGTGTTACACAGATTCCAAGGGTGGGCCGTCAGGTCCGTGGGGAGACATGGAAAGACACCATGTGGAAGGCGGTGTTTGGGATAGTCTAGATAGATTCTACTCCAGCAGTTTTGTCTTGATGGCATAAACTTTCCAATACCCAGGCAGTGCCCCAGAGCACGGAAACCAGAATGTCTCAGCATGGGACCCGGGCACAAGTACTTTAAAACTGTCCCAGGGAGCTCCAGTGGGCAGCCTATGTCTAGGACCACTACTCTAGAAAGAGGGGTAGACTTTAGTTGGCAGGAGAAATAGCGGGGAGAGGCCAGCTGTGAGTTAGTACACTGCATCTCCGGCAGGCCCGCTGAGAGGAAGCATCCATGGGGATTAAATATGAAGGGAAAGCAGCCGGGCAAAAATAATTTAACCCCCTTCAGGAAAAAAATTAATTAATTATGAAACCATTTGCTGAGGCCAATACCAGGGATGGATGGGGAAGAGATGTACCAAACATCAAGGGAGCTCAGAGTGGCAATAAATCCATCACGAACGGCACAAGCCATCGGATAACGGCTGTTCCTCACATTAGCATTCCATTAAGCCGCTATTAGTGATCGCGAGGAACGGAGGGAAGCCAGCGTCCCGGGTCAGCGCTGGTGGCCGGGAGAGAGTTAACAAGCCGCCATCCTTCGCTGCACCTTTAAGGACCCGAGGTCCATTTGTAAAGGGTGCTTGGAGGCCCCAAACCTTGACCTATCACGCTCATGCTGCGGGATTTTACGGGGGCTGGAATTAATCACAGCAGGGACACAATTTAGCGATCAATACCAGCCAATTAGAAGGTTCCCTGCTGGAGTGTCCCCGGGAAAGCCACGTGACCTCTGCCCTTGACTTTTTGCGGGGTTTGCGGGGGCATGTGCTTCTTCATCACGGCTCCCTATGAGGATGGTGCTCGGGGGTGCGAAGCTCATTTCACAGTGTGCCAACCCCCAGGCGGGCGTCTGGAGGCTGAGCTTTTTAGTATGTAAGCCTGAGCCGCCTGCCGGTGGGGGCTAAAGGAAGATGGGGTTGGAAATTATATCAGCAATTAATTCACAGCCGTTTTGCCACTCGTTCTGTGCACTTGGCCCCGACCTCCAAGAAGTCACTAACAACAGAAGAAAGTTAGGAAACTCAGTCTCAGCGGTGAGCGCACTACTGCATGGCTCTGCGGCTGCCTCCTCTGCTGCATGCACTAAGGGAGGAGATTTTGAGGTCCTTAGGATCACCGCAGGGAGAAGCCCGCCAGCCACTGCTAGGTCTCGCTTGGAGGCTGACAGCGGGCCCAGGACGCCAGATGTCCCTGTCCTTCTGTGATATCTGCTATTATTGCCCAGAGTGCATGGCCAATAGCATCATCCCTGGGTAACATCGGAGGACCCCCCCCGGGACACCAAAACCCACGAATGCCCCAGTCCCTTATGTAAAATGACGTGGTGTTTACATGCGATTATGCACATCCTTCCCTACACTTTAAATCATCGCTAGATGACTTATGATTTCTAATGGAACGCAAATGCTATGGAAATAGTTGCTAGACTGTGTGGCTCAGGGAATAATGACAAGCAAAATAAGGGTCTGGACATGTTCGGTGGAAGGCACACCTCTTCTGAATATGTCCCATGAGCAGTAGTTTGATTGAGGCCTTGGATGCAGAACCCAATGAGTGCCGACAGAATTTGTTTAGATCAATTTTCTGATATCTTCGCCACAGAGATAGTATGCCCCATGACACAGTTTAAAAAAAAAAAAAAAGGTAGATAATTCTGGAAAGTATTATGAAGTCTTTTTTTCTTTCTTTTTTTCCCCCCATTTTTGGTGTATTTTAACAAGAACAGGCACTTATGAGCCGACGGAAGGGGGGCCCAGGACCGCAGGCAGCCAGCTCTATTCTCTTGCCGGTTTCATCTGGACTTCAGTCACCATCTCTGCAGAACCCGGTCTCAGGGGCCCCTCTTAGAACTGCCCTTCCACGCACTCTCCGGTCCCCTCACCTTAGAGGATCGTGGTTTATAAATAAAAACCAGAACAAAGTGTCGAGCTGCCGTGACGATGCCTGAACCAAATGATTCTGTGATTTCCTCCCCACCTTTGGCCCAGCCCACAAATCTTTTTATCTGTTACACCTGATATAAATGACTATTAAAAACAGCCTTAGCCGGGCATGGTGGTGCACTCGGGAGGCTGAGGTAGGAGGAGCGTTGTGAGTTCGAGGCCAGCCTGGGCTACAACGCGAGCACAAGGCCAGCCCGAGCTACATAGTGTGACCCTGCCTCAAAAAACCAGGGCCGGGAGTTTGGCTCAGTGGCATAAGCGCCTGTCTGGCAGGCACGAGGCTGTGAGTTCAATCCCTGGTGCCACAAAAAAAAAAAAAAAAAAAAAAAAAAAAACAGCCTTAGCCAGGCACGGGGACGTACACCAGTAATCCCAGCTACCTGAAAGGCTGAGGGCAGGAGGATTGCAAACCTAAGACCAGACTGAGCGATTTAGGAAGACCCTGTCTCAAAAATAAAAATAAATAAGTAAAGACTGGGAATGTAGCTCCGTGACAGAGTAGCCCTGGGAAATAGAGATAGATGAATACATATAGATGTATAGATAGATATGAGATCTATCCATATGAGAGCTATGCTGTCTATATACTGCAGACTCGGGGGGGGGGGCGTCAGCATAGGGGTAGTGAGGAGATATAATAGGGGCAGCATCATGGATTTTACCTTGGAAACGCAGGAGGGGTAAGTTCCACGAACTGGTGGTGAATATGTATTAGACTCCAGACTCTCCTTAAGTATTTAAGTGCACCCCTAGTATTTAAATGTAAGGAGGAGCCACCCGTCCCAGCTCGCCCTCATGCACTGTCTCCTTAGGTCCTTAACTGGGTCAGCTTGGGCCCAAACACAAAGCAGTTCCTCCCCACTTCGCCCCACGTGGGAGACAACACTGCCCTAGTTCCTCACCCTTACAGGACAGGGCCATTTTCCGTCTTTCCATTTACTCTAAAAGCTTTTTGACCTCTGCCGTGTCGCAATCTTGCCAAAATTACTTAACCTGAATCTTATGAGAGGAGAATCCAAAGAGCCACACTGTGGGACAGAGATGGATAGGGGTTGGCAGTGGGCAGGGCCGTAAAACTGGGGAAAAGCTGAAACAATCACTGGATCTGGTTTAAAAATAAAAGCCAGGATTCTGTCATTTTTCAAATATTTCTGTGTGTGCAACAGTTTTCAAAAGAAAAAGTCGGGAGATAAACAGGAAGCTCTAAGGACCAGGCTGCTGTCACTGTTAAGGCCAGCTAAGACCCCGAGTTGAAGCAGGACAACTCCAGGAAGGGCTGCTCTAGGATAACGTGCCCTTTGGGGTTCGAGCCGTGGCTCTGGCCCTTCAGCTGGGCTCTCAGCAAAGCAGTGTTCACTTTTACGGACAGCAGAATGTGCTGAGCAGCTCACGATGTCCATAAAGTTGCTTGTTTAGTGGTTTCAACCAAAGTAATGTCCATCTTTGAGAAAAACGATTTTTTTCTAACCAAAAGTGTAAGTTCATATAGACATTAACTGACTTCTCTCTTTTTAATTTTAAAATTTCTTTTCTGTTGTTAAAAATTTCATATTAATTCACCAAACAGGTGAAAATATTCCACCCCCAAGGTGTGAAAACACATGGCTCAGTGCTTGATCCGTTACATTTGTTGGCCCATAAATTACGATACAAAAAGATTTTTGTAATTCACATTCATATTTGACAAATTTGAAACAGATTGTTAAAGCAACTTTTAACGAATTTGGAGGTTCTTCATGAAAAATAAATTCCCTTTATCAGGAAATACTCTCTCAAAACAAAATAATACCATGCCCAGAGGACCAACTTCCTCTTGAAGAGAATTTAAAGAAAGTCTTTTATCCCATGACAATAAATCTGTGTTTAAATTTCCTCAGTGAGAGAGAGAAATTAGAGAAAGCACACCCTTCACAGTAGCACCCAAAAAATGAAATACTTAAAAATCAATCTAACAAAGGAAGTAAAACATCTACATATTGAAAACTACAGTACCCTGAAAAGGGAGAGTGAAGAGGACAACAGGAAGTGGAAAGACAGCCCTTGCTCATGGATAAGAAGAGCCAACACAGTGAAAATGCAACCAACATGGTGGATGCAGTGGCCCTACTCCCAAAGCCGTTACGTAGATTTAACCAAAATACCATCAGCATGCCTCACAGAACTAGAGAAAACATTCCTAAAATTCATCTGGAACCAGAAGAGGCTTAGAATAGCAAAAGCAATGGGCAAAAAAGGAAAGGCAGGAGACATCACAATCCTAACTTAAGATTTGATAAAAAAAAAAAAAGACCTGAAGATCGGTGGAACAGACTAGAAGATGCAGACAGAACTACAAAGACATTTAGCCACCTTATCTTTGACAAAGGGGCCAAACATGTTCACTGGAAGAAAGATAGCCTCTTTAATAAATGGTGCTGGAAAAACAGGCTTTCTACATGCCAGAGACTAAAACTAGATCCAAGTCTATCACCATGCACTAAACTCAAGTCAAAATGGATTGAAGTTCTAAATATTAAAACAGAAACACTAAATATACTGGAAGAGAAAACAGATAGAAATCTTGAAGACTTCGGTGTAGGCAGAATCATGAACAAAATCCAGACTGCATGGGAAATACTACAAAGAATCAACAAATGAGATCTCACCTTATTAAAAAACCTTCTGCACAGCAAAAGAAAAAACCAACAAAGTGAAAGAAAGCACACAGAGTGGGAAAAACCTTTAGCCAGTTGTCTCTCAGACAAAGAATTTATATCTAGAACATAAAAAATTAAAAAACATCAGACCCTCCCAAATTCAAAGGCCCAATCCAAAATGGACATCTGAGATGAAAACACAGTTCTAAGATGAAGAAATACAAACAGAAAATAAACACATGAAGATATGTTCAACATCATTAGTCATTTGAGAGATGCAAATTAAAACAACACTGAGATTCCATCTCACCCCCAGAAAGAATGGCTGACATCAAGAAATTAACCAGTAACAAAGGCTGGAGGGGCTGTGGGGAAAAAGGAAGCCTTCTCCACTGCTGGTGAGAGGGAAACTGATGTAACCTCTGTGAAAATCAATGTGGAGATTTCTTTAAAAACTAGGAGTAGAGGTCTCATTTGGCCCAGCTATTCCCCTCCTGGATATTGTCCCAGAAGAATTAAAAACATCATCCCACAGTGAGATATGTGCACCTATGTTTATAGTAACACAATTTGTAATAGCCAGATCTTGGAAACAACCCAAATGCCAATCAACCAAGGAATGAATAAAAAAGATGTGGCTTTTTTATATAATGGAGTACTACTGAGCCATAAAGAACAACAAACTTGAGACTTTTATAGGTAAATGGATGCAACTCGAGACCATACTTACAAGTGAATAAATCAGACCCACAAATGTAAATATCGCATTGTCTCATTAGTATGAGAAACTGAAAGAATAAATAAGATCCAAAATGTACAATAGATATTGGGAATAAGGAAGAAATTGTTCAAAAGAAAAGAAAAACTGGGATGGGAGAATGGGGAAAAGAAAGAAGGGAATATATATATATATATATATATATATATATATGAAAGTTATACCACTAGTTTCTTTTAGATTATTGAAAAGGAAGTGTTGTGCTAATACTTTTTTGGACACTATTTCGTGCTTGTATCTTATACTCCGAACAGCTACTATGAAAATAACAATAGGCAAAATATTAATTGCTACTCTCCTACTATCCTGTTTTGAAACTCCGCTTTAATGTTATTTTTACTTGTTCCCATTTAAACTTTTAAAAAATCACAACAACCCCGCCTCCAAATGAAGTGCCCAAACCCTCGGGAAAACTATGTGTCTTTATGCTAAGTTTCATGAAAGACATGGGTAGTAGTGGAGAAACATGATTAGACAAAAAGGCCATGATCTAATGGTAAGAAACTGGGGGAGGGGCCCCAACAGTGTTCATTCAGATCCTTCTTGGCTTTCCCATGCAGCACCCCTTCCCTCTGGGCATCAGCAGGACCCCCTGGAATGAGTCATACAACCTCTGTTTGGGCCAGGCAGTGAGGGAGTTCATTTAAGACCTTCTTCCACAGAAAGGCTTCATAGTCAGCATGACCTAGGTGCTTACAGCCCCCTCCCAGTCTCTTGCTGGAAATTCTTGAAGGCAATATTTTCCTGGCCCAATCCCACACTGCTTACTACTTTTGTACTCAAGGAAATATACTAATCCACTTGTAATTTCTGTAAAGAAGCATAGTTGAATGGATCAAAAATAATGGACACATCTGAAAAAATTTTATAATACACAAGTCACTCCTAATCCAAAAGGGCAATCTATCTTTCATGCTTTCCATTTGTTTTCCAGACAGAAAGCTCAGTGGTGAGACACAGGTGCTCAACTCTAAAACAGAAACCACCCAGTGGTATTAGCAGCAAGGGGGCTACCTTGTTTGGGGACTGAGGAATGTGACCCAGCTATGCCCCTATGGGTTTTGCAAGATCTGACATCAGGCTCTAAGGCAGCTAGAGTCCACAGTCCCCACCCGATTTGACCCCTGCTACCGCTTGGACATGAGTAAATGTCTTCACTAACACAGAAATGCTCTGTTAATGGGGAAGGTGTTGAATCTGAAACCCGAACAGGAAGCCTTTCTCCTCCACAAACTGGTGCGGGCAGAGATGTTGGTTGGCTCGTGAGGTTTAGAGATTATGGAGAATAATTATAAAGCTCTAGGTGCTATGCTTGATACAAATGAAACACACAACAAATGGTGATTGTCATCATAGAGTTTTTAGCCCCACACTCTGCACCAAAGGTTAGTCATAGATCTTTTTAAACCTCTGGGTGTGCTCTCATACAGGGAGGGGACAAGGTTACCATCAATGTAGTCTGAGAGCACAGAAGCCAGCTAGTGCCTGGTGACCCACATATTTCTGGGAGATACCCCAATTATTTCTGTCCTTAAAAGGGAGACATAGCAAAAATGAAGTCATTCATGGAACAATTCAATTAAAACCCATGACTTATATTGTCGGAATCAGTTGTCACAGTCTAAAGGAAATGGGACACTGACAAGCCATTATTTCATAAAATTTTAAATTTTAAATTTTAACCTGTAAGTTAGGTACCAACTTTACCCAAGCTATACAACTTCCACTCATCAATAATATCACTGGTTTGACATTATAATTATGAAAAAAACTGTTTTTGAAGAAAAACATTTTTAAGCCGATAGGTTATTTTCAGTGCATTCCGTATGAAGTTGCCGTGTTGCAAAGGTTTTTTGAATTATTTTAATTTTTAAAAAACTAATGTGTTACTTTTGAATCTTCAAACTTCTTCTGCTTTGCTTTGATGATGTTCTTTTCTTCTTTTCTCCTCCTAGCTTTATACCTGTTCAAAAGCAAACTTTTAAATTCTGTAAATAGAAATTGGAACAACTTCTGTGCTTTGCACAGTACCTAGCCAGTTCCTCAGGATAGTCTTTGTTCTATTTTTCGATGTACATTTTTAAAGGTAATAATAAACTAAACTTTGGCCTTTAGAATCTTCAAATAAATCAATTAACAAGAGAAAGATCTAGGCAAAAGGTGGAATAGGAAAAAAAAAATAAAGAAAAGGCTGGTTAAGTCACAGAAACATCCTAAAATGGACCACACATATGTATGTGGTTGTTCTTTTGTGTGTGATTTAAACAAGCAAAGTTTTGGTTCATGGGTAGAAGAAAATTAGGAAAATGGTGGTTGCTTCAGAAGTGTTTTCATGAGGCAAAGATTTGTAAAGAAGAGGAAGGAAGAGGAGAAAGAGGAGGAGGAAAAGGACAAGGCGAAAGCAATGGGTTTGGCACCTGCTTCCAAGACCAGGCCCTGACCTGTGCACATACCTTGTCTTCACACTGTTATTTTAGTTCTTTGTTCATACTTCCCTGGTGGGGCAAGGTCTTGCTTGTCTTTTATATTTTCCTTTTTCTCTTCCTTCTCCTTTCTCCTTATTCTCCTTTCTTTGCTCTCACATGCAATTTGCTATACAGGGTATACATCTGGTTTGTTTACACACATTGCTTCTTCTCCTGGTATAGTTAACAGTTCCATCTGATCGAAGTATGATCAAAACACCTTTGGCTACCAGCACTGTGTGTGACACCACACCAAGGCCCACAGTGCTGCCCCAAAGTTGTTTTCATGCTACAGCAAACATGGGAGCCACATCAAAGCCAGACGCAGCATGCGCTCCACTGCCACATGTCCGTGAGGTTAGGGGAAACGACTCCTGAGCGGAGCAATGTGTCGGCTTCAGTTCACTATGAAATATAAATGACTGATATCAAATCTTCTGCTGAAGCAGAAACTGGTGGAGAGGTGGGCGGAGATAGGAATGAGAGTTGAACCCATTAAGGAAAAGGGCGCTCTCAGCAGAGGGAAAAATATGCAGAAAAAATAAAAGGGCAGTGCAGTGGAGACCAGCTCGGTGTCCATCACCACTTTTCCCTGCACTTGGTCTACCCTTTGATGTCAGGAATATGTAAAAACGTCCAAACACATTTCTTCAAAGTCAGGAAGAAAATAAACATCTACCTCAGAAAAATGTGCATGTACAAAGCTTCACAGAGTGACAGACAGCGGTAGCCTGCTGGGCCTCCCTGAGATGTGGCCTCCCTCTTCTACTCCCAGCAGTCATCTGAATCTGCCCGCTGAATGGTATGAGCCCCGGATGCCATCTCCATCGCTTTGTGAGGAGTCACTGGTCGAGTTTGCCCAAACCGGATCAACTCCCTCAGAGCCTCCTCCCTATAGTCCACAGGCTTATTTATCACAAAATTATCACACACACTCAGGGGCTCGCGCCCTCTCTCTCTCAACTTTCTCTGTCACTCCATCTGATCTGTTCCCTTCTAGATTCAAATTAAACGATGCTAGGCACAATTCCCAATCTTTCCAAACAGAGTTGCTGTCCCATCATCCATCATCCTGTCCCTAAGCCTGCATTACTTCTTAAAGAGAACCAAGCTTGAAGAGGAAATGGAAGCTCCCCTCCCAGTCCCCTGAACCCCTATCTTTGCATCTTTGCAGGCTGCTCTGGCTCCAAACATGAACAGAGCTCAATCTTGTGAAGACTGAGTGAATTTTCACTCACACACACACACACACCATCATTACTGTGTTACCCCTGCTTACATCAACAAGGCTATCCTGGTTATTGTTCAGGTTCCTGCCTTTGGTAATGATGATTTTGAAAATGGCCAGAGTCCCTTTAGCTTGGGTATAATAGAAGAGAATGCACGTGGTAGAACTGTGCATAACACAGCCGTTTTCCCACCAGTTGTTCCAATGGATCACAGTCTGCTTACTTCAGAAGCCCCTGAATGCCTTAGGACTATTTCTTTCATTTTCCTCTCCAGGGAACTGTCCCTAATAAACTTTGCTATGTCTCTTCTCCTGGCTAGTTTTAATATGAGCCAGGGGAAATATTTTAGAAAAACATGAGTTCTTTCTGCCTGGGCTTGCAAAATTGTCTTTCGCTGCAGATGCATCTGTTAGCAATGATAGAGAGAATCTGTGCGGCGTAAGGGAGACTGTTGAGAGATGGCTCTAAAAAGTCCCCTTCCAGGAAACGTTTAACGTCTTAGCACCTTTTCACGACAGCCAGCTCTTGAATTCAGTGTCCCAGTACACTCGGTGATGCCTTTGCCCTTGGCATGGTCTCTTCAAAACGACACTTGCACATTGAAATAAGAGGTACTCAAGAACTTCAGGTTCCCCAAGACTATAAATATTACCTGCAAGGATACTTCAGGTTCAAGTACCAAGTCCAACCCTCTCGGATGGACTCAGATGATTGAGCTTAATAACAATACGCTTTAAAAGCACTGGACTCCCTCAGCGATTCTTTACATAGCCAAGAAGACCTTACATCGAACATCGAATTCTCAGGAGGCTGAGAACATCAGAAACTCCCTGAATTAGTTCTCTAACACACTTCTCTTATCTTTTTCCCTGTCTGGAAAAGAAATCAGCAGAGATTTTTACAGATTTAGAGTACTAGTATAGGTATGAATACCGGGCCCAATAGGTCCAGGACAAACCTAGAGCCAAGCTTGCTTTTTAGCTTAATCTGTAGCTTAATTTGCCCATGTATTAGCTGATAACACCGCCAAGACCAAACTGGAGTACAGATCCCAAGGATATAAAGCCACATGGCGGGAGGACAAGAAGCCACAGGAAAAACTTGACCCCTTATCCTGGAATGTCAATAACAGGGTAAATGTCATTATTTTTAGAGCATTGCAAACTTAGGGCAAAATGAAAACTTGGGACAAAATACAAAATTCATGGACTGTATAAAATTTAAAACTGCAAAAACATTTTGAGCTGCAGGCAAGTGTTTCTACCTCCTGGCCAACATCTCAGGGGTCCAAATGTCTGTTTCCCTTTTCCATGAGGGCACTTGGGTGGGTATTTGAGAAAAACTGTGCTAATGCACCTCTCCTGAAGCTGTTTAACATTTTAACAAGGTGCTTTCATTTAAAAAAAAAAATCTGCTAGCCAAAAAGGAGTTCAAGGAAGCAAAATAGAAAAGAAGTATTTGACGGAGTTTTCATACACTTAGGGCGTTAACCCTCCGTACCTCACGCGGTGTATAATAAAGGCAGAATCTGGGGCCCATAAAGGTCAGAAATTTGCCCAGCACGATAGAACTCCAGCACACAGAGCCAAGCCAGCAAGGAGTAGATTAGGGAAGATAGGAGAGCTGGGCCTGGACCTCCTCATCACGGCCCATGGTCAGCTATTCGCCCTACAGAGCCATGCAGATTTGCACCAGAGATTGAGCAACACCACCTCTTCTTGCCTTTCTAATCCCCAATAGGACAGCAGGGGCCTGGCAGGCTCAAGAAGGATGGGAAGCCCAGGGCTCTTTCTCCAGAGATACTTCTATTGATCTCTGCCTGGGTATAGTTCAGATGAGACAGACCTTCTTCTCTCGGCCAGTGGGAGGGCGACTGTATCAAAATCAGAAAACTGAGCGCCGAGATGGTGCTCGCCTGTTTTGGTTCTCAGTCTCTGGTTGTATCTGTGAATCTCAGACTTCAGTTCTGAAACCTGTTGCTCTGTCTTTGTTTCTTCCACACTTTCTTCTATTTTCCTGTCTCTGGTTATTTTCTTTCAATCTACTCTCCATTTTTTCTGTCTTCCTCTTCTTCCCATTTTTTTTCTTTATTTGATTTGAAAAGCTATATTGTTTGCTAACTAGCCCATGTGGCTCTGGGCAAGCCACTCAACGCTCTGAGCCTCAACATCGCATTTGCGAAGTAGAAACGAGTGCTGACTTGCACCAAGCGACTCTTGAACTTCGAAAGCTATTATTCAAAGAAGCCAAAGTTTTGTCTGGCAGAGAAGAGTTATTTGGAGTATTAGGGAGTTATGTGGAGGTACTAGTTTTAGTGATATGTAATTCAATATTGTACAATTCAGCCACTTAAAATAAACTACTTAATAGTTTGTAGTACATTCATAGGTTATCTAGCCATCATCATGAGCAATTTTAGCATGTTTTTTATCCCTGGAAAAAACACCTTATCTCTTACCTATTCATCTCTAATCTCCCTATCTTCTCCCAGCATTAAACAAAAATTAATTTATTTTCTGTCTCTTCTTTCTGCCTGTTCAGGCTATTTCTCATGAATAGAATCACACTATGTGGATATTCGCAATTTGTTTCTTTACTTAGCATGATGTTGTTGGAGTTCATGTTTTATCTGTGCTTCATTCATTTTTATGGCCAGATAATATTCCAATGTATGGACATGCTATACTTTATGTATCCATTCATCAGCTGTACATTTGACTCGTTTCTACCTTCTGGTTGTTATAGATTATTGCAAGCTCTGTGTAGATAGATGTCTTCATATCTCTTGAGCATAGACCTAGAAGTACAGCTGTCAGGTTGCACAATGACTTTATTTAGTTATAAAAGGAAGCAACTGTATTCTTTTTCAAAATTACTGCATCATTTTATATTCATATCAGCAGTATGTGAGGGTTCTAATTTCACTACATCCTTGTTTTTCATTACACTCACTATTGCTTTTATTATTGTAGGCATGAAGCAATACCTCATCTTGGTTTTGACTTGTATTGCTCCAGTGGCTAATGATATTTAACATCTTGTCTTGTGCTTGCTGGCCTTCTGTGAATCTTTTTTGGAGAGATTTCTATTCAAATCCTTTACTTCAAAATCTGTTTATTATTGAGCTGTAATTGTTCTTTAAATAGTCTAGATATAAGACTTTTATTGAATATGATTTGAAAATTTTTTTCTCCCATACTTTTGGTCTTTCTTGAATGCTTTGAAGAACTGAAGTTTTTAATGTTAGAAAAATACTATTTTTCTCCTTTCGTTATTTGTGCTTTTGGTGTTATATCTAAGAATTTATCACCAGATATGAGCACACAAAGGGTTATCTCTATGTCTTTTTCCAAAAGTTCTAGAGTTTTAGCTTTTACATTTGGGTCTCTCATCCATTTTGGGTTAATTTTTGTATATGGTGTGAGGTAGGCATCCAACTTCTTCTTTGGTGTGTGACTCTCCAGTTATACCAACACCATTTGTTGAAAAGATTATTCTTTCTCCATTTGATCGTCTTTGTACCTTTGTTGAAAATCAATTGATCATAGATACGTGGGTTTATTTCTGCCCTTTCATTTCTATTCAATTGATTAACAAATTTACATTTGTCCCAGCAACACAGTCTTAATTTCTACTGCTTTGTAGGAAGTACTGAATTGGGAGTGTGAGTCCTTGAACTGTGCTCTTCTTTGACAGGATTGTCTGGCTATTCCAAGTCTTTTTAAATTTTTGTATTAATTTTCAACTTATTTGTATTTCAAATCGAAAAACTACTACAGTGTTATTGTTTTTTAACATACATAAATGGCTTTTGATTCTTAGCTTCTGGAGATTTAAAAGTAAACCAATCTAAAATTTCTATAGTTCTGCACCCTCCATAGAGTAAGAATTTCCTAAAAATAATTCTATCGAAGACAGATAAACTCTTAATTTCTTTAAATGTCCTCTCACACTGTTCATCCTCTAGCTTCCCTGGTAAGAGACCCTGAAAACTGCTCAGCTTGCTGAGCTTTGCCCGAGTGGAATGGGAATTTGGCTACCGCTTCCTCCATTCCAGACTTCTGCAAGTGGCCACTGGTTAGACAGAAAAGTGGAGGCAATACACAAGAATTAATCTGAAATCAACTCAGCAATCTGGAGGAAAAACAATGCTTTTTTCAGAAAAAAAAAAAAAAAGAAATGTCCTCTGAAACCAGCCTCTTACTGAAAATTCTGGATCTAGACATCACCTAATGGAAGCTATGCGCCCTCAGTCACTCCCTCCACACCAACTGGGAAACACCAAGGTCTCGGGAATCTGGAGAAAAACCAGCTCACAGGAGCTCATGGAGAAGCAGTGCAAACGGTTGGTTCAAAAAGCAGGGGAATCCTGCAGAGATGAGAGAGGGAAGGATGGAGAACAAAATAAGGGATTAGCCAATAGGAAGAGAAAAGGGAAGGGAAGGAAGAGGGAAAGGGAAAGAGGAGCTCAGAAAGGGAGAGGGAAGCATATGGCAGGTATCAATTATTTACCATTTATGGACAATAAAAAAATGCACTTTAACTACAGGAAGAGCACCAAATCCACTCAATAACTGTTTAAAAGCATATGGAAATAAAGCACCGCCACTTAAAGGGCTGTAATAAATGGGCAGGGCTCTCCGTAATGCCCCCGAAAGAACACAAGTGTTAAGCCGTGATAAATTACACTTAAAAGTAAGTGTAACATAAAAATGAAATCAGGCATACAAATAACCTCACACTTAGGCATTTTTTAAAAGTCTCTTTCAAACAGTTAATTAGAATGCCTCTGAGGAGCGTAACTTTTCTTCTCCCATATTCTCTTCCTTTAGCATTAGAGCGAAGCAAATGGCCAGAGCAAATAAACAGATCTAGGAGGCAAGAAGGTCTGCGGGGGTATGTCCTCTGCCCTAGGAAAAGGAAGGGGAAAAAAAGGACAATAAACGGAAGGCACTGTTGGGATTGTTTCCCTTCACTTTACTAGAGAACTGAGAGAAAACTTTTTTAAAAAATGGTCACCAAAAAATATGTAGATGGCATCACGGGCTCTATTTCTCAACTGTTCATCTTAATAGCTTCAAGGTTCTTTCCAAAATGCAGTAGCCAATCAGAAAGTGCTGTTAACATCACGTGCCCAATCTTCATTGACACCGGCTGCACAGTGGAGTCCTGGTTCCAGTAAGTCAGGCCCAGCACGTCCGAGCCTTAAAGAAGGATGGAAACACTTGGGGGTACTGCGGCCAGTAAACTAAGGTAAAAGAAAGAAGGTGGCGTGTGACCGCTGGCAGCCGGGGCCGCGATCCAGTCTGCCCACCCAGTCAGTGGACTAACGCAGTTACGACAGCCTGGGTCCAGCACTGCACACCGTAACCCAGCCACCTCCCGAAAGCACCACCACTGAGCACACGAGGCTTTGGGGGGACATCTGGCTGTAAGTTGTAGCACCGCATCTGAGGCTGGGCTTCTTATCTGAGACCTTCCCAGAAGGGGGTGACCACTGAGGATTGCCCCTGCAGTACCCCAGGGACAGGAGAAGCCAGGCTGCAACAGGATGCCAAAGACTGGACAGTTCATAAAGCAGCTCATTTGACTCACAGTTCTGGAGGTCAGAAGTCCAAGATCAGCAGCCACACTGGGAAAGGGTTTCAGGCTACATCAAAACATGGTGGAAAAGTAAAAAGGCAGGCAGACAGGCAGACATGCGTGCAAGAAAGGAAACAAAAGCAGGGAGCTTTCTTTGTAACCCATTCTTGCAAGAAGGAACCCACTCCCGCCAGGAAGGCCCTCATTCCTCTTAACAGCCTCCTCACCTCTTGGAGGTCCCACCTCTCACCTCCAAAGGGTGGCACATTCAAACCCCTGCAAGAAGCTAAGCAGCGGAAGCTCCCTGCAGTGGACACAGAGAAACAGAAAAGGCCATTTGGGGGTTTTGATATGATTCCACAAAACCCTGGTCGCATAGGGAAAGCGGGGAGAAAAAGGAAATAAGATGTGATAGGGACACACACCACTCCACACAAGCAGCGTGATCGTGATGTACTGCAAACGTGCACTAATAAAAACAAAAGTAAAAATACATAGGCTTGGTTCTGATGTATGACGTATGATGCCAGCAAGTCTACAGATTCAGAACACAAAGAGTTTCTCACCCGTGGCCTCCCCACAACTTTCGGGGAGGTAAGAACTCACCTGGTCATTTTACAGAGAGGAAAATTGACGGTGACAGACAGCAAGTGGCCAGCTTCTCACACAGGCAAGACCACCAGTTGTGTTTCTGTTTATTCGCTAATTTGGTTTGTGTGGTTCTGGGGAATGAACGTAGGATCTTTGCTCTAAGCTACGTCCCACCCTTATTTATTTAATTTTCTTTTGGTGGGGAAAGACAGGGTCTAAACTGCTAAGCTGCTCACAGCTGGGCTCAAATTTGTGACTCCCCTGCCTCAGCCTTCCAAAATGCTGGAATTGCTGGCATGCACCACCCCACTGGTCTACCTTCTAGTATTTAAAGGAGAAAAGTATCATGAGGAGGTGAGAATAAAACATGCCTAGAAATACAGGCCATTCATTAACATGAGTTAAGATGAACCGAAAAGGAGAACTGTAGCTAATGAGAAATATCCCGAAGCTTTAAATTCCTTCCTTACTTTAGTGGATGCTAGAAGGCAGGTTTAGATCATAAATGACCCTATTTGCTAAATTTCATTAAAAATATTTTTTTCCTTTTCCTTTGAAAATTACTCTTTTGACTCTCACAAAGACACTCTTGGGTCTGTCTTATTACCCAATAAGTAACCTGCTACCATGCGCGCTGACTGTAATCAAGCCAGAACTGCCGTCCTAACAATACACCTAAGTGGGCCACCAGCCTCCACCACTCACCCGGCTGTGTCATTTCGCTTAATTAATAAGCAGAACAAAGGTTTCAGGCAAGGAGGAAACTTGATTACACAGCACCGTAATGGCACTCAGGTCTACTGTGAAGCGTCTCCCCTAAAATCTCCATTTGCTCACCATCGTTTGGTGGAAATGTCAGCGCAGCTCGTCCGTGTTCCCTCCCAGGTGACCTTTAGCTGCATCTCTCAGTAACACTGAACCATTAGTCATGCCTGGGTCAGTGATGTGTCAATAACAGAATAATTATTGGAATAAGTCTTCAGAGGAAGGACAGCATCCTCAATTCAGAATTAGCTTGACCCAAACTGGCACCATGGCTTGTTGAATAAATGAATGGATGTCAGATAAATGGCCCTTTTACATCTGGAGACCTAAAGGCTGTTGGTTTTATTAATCCAGGGAGTTATTTGTAGCCACGAAACAACTTTTTAGACCAATAAGTGCCCTGGCTTTTACTGCTGCTGATTGCAGCCCACCTTTCTCTAGTAGAACGAATTTTCTGTAGTTAATGGCTATGACATTTTAAAAGGAAGGCAGTCAACAGTGCTGTTTGGAAAACCTGAACATGGCAAACCTCTGGGTGCAGGGAACGAACAAGCTTAAGATCTTGAAATTAGGAATACCTCCAACTCTGTGCTTGATCTCAGATAGAAACCAAAGCTAGGCACAGTGGTGCACACCTGTAATCCCAACGCTCTGGGAGGCCGAGGGAGGAGGATTGCAGGTTTGAGTACAGTCTGGGCAACTTAGCATCATAGTGAGACCCTGTGTTAAAATAAAAGTTAAAGGGCTGGAGACGTAGCTCAGTGGGAAGACTCTGAATTTAACCCTCAATACTAAAGAAAGAAGGAAAGAAAGATGTGAAGGAAGGAAGGAAGGAAGGAAGGAAGGAAGGAAGGAAGGAAAGAAGGGAGGAAAGAAGGAGGAAGGGAGGCAGGGAAGGAAGGAGGAAGGAAAGAAAAAGGTGCTGGTAAGAGAAATGAAGGCCATTCAGAGTCAGTATGGCTTAGCAGCTGAAATCAGGAATGCTAGCGGTAGACCCAGGTAGGAGAGCGCCATGCTATAATGCACCAACGCAGACGTGAAGGTGATCTAGCTGTGACATCTGCCTTCCCATTGATCACCTGGACTGACTTGGTGGATCAGGCTGGCTAAGCAGATGGCCCCTTCCTCCCCACACTGCTCTATGGGTGCCCTTCCAAAAACTGGGAAGAGGATGATCTTCCCCAATGGAGGAGGACTATGTTTCTGTCAAGGGTGTGTGAGTAGCTGTACTCCCCTGCGAAAACCTCCGAACAAACTCTCAGGATGGAGTTACAGTCCCACAAGCTGAGAAACTGCCAGAAACCAGGAGACAAGCCTGCAGCAGATCCTTCAGAGAGATCATGGCCCTGTGGACACCTTGACCTTGGGCTCCACAGCCTCCAGACCTTTGAGACAGTAACTATCTGTGGTCTAAACTATCGTGGTTGTAGTACTTTGTTACATTAGCCCAATCAAAATCCTGCACCGAGGTGGTGACTTGTAGCCAACAGGCCTTATTTGAAGTTTTAGTCTCATCATTTACTTGTGGTCATCTTGGGTAACTTATTTAACCTCCTTTACCCTTTATTTCTGACAAAACCAGCCAATAATATGCCATTTACATACCTGACATATTTATTATGTGAATCAAAACTTTACAAATACAAAAACACTTTCCAAAGTACAAAGCTGTGGATATGTAAAACTATGGATTTCATTGTGTAAGCATTCCTGAATACGCAATAAAGCCAACTTGTCTTCTTTAAAAAGGCAAGGAAGCCGGGGATTTAGTTCAGTCCATAAGCACCTGCCTGGCAGGCGTGAGGTTGTGAGTTCGATCCCCGGTACCAAAGAAAAAAAAAAGGCAAGGAAGCAATGAATGCCAAATTCAGAAGGTATTACTTCTGGGGCAAAAGAAGAGGTGGGAGGTGGGTTAATGTTCGCACCTTACCTTGGATGAGTATGGTACTTTGTTACTTACAGATACATTACATATTTTGGGTACATATCATATAGATATAGATAGATAGATATAGATAGATAGATGAATGGGTAGATAGACAGATGGATAGACAGATGATTGATGATATAGATAGACAGATACATAGATAGATAATGATAAGTGATAGATTGATAATAAGTAGATAGAATAAAAGTCCTGCACAGCATACTGTATTGGTCAGATTTCTGCAGGGAAGGAAACCAACCTTGACCATATAAAGGGAAAGAAAATCAGAAGGACCAGTCATCCGGGCTGTGTCTCAGCCAACAACTCAGGCAGCAGATCAAGCCCCGTGAAGTCACCATGGGACACAGACATCACAGCTCACATCTCCAAAGCCACCAGCACAAGAACTTTGTCACGCTGCCTCACAGAACTGGAGAGGGGACAGCTGCTGCCACCAGGTGTCCTCACGGCGCTGTGTCTTCATACTTCTAGATCTGGCTTCCAACTCCGTGTGGGTGAGTCTGATTGGTGGAGCCCAGGTCACGTGCCTGCGCCCTGCGGAAGGCTGAGGAAGTGCCTGGCTTCTAGTGTAGGAATCAGGCTCTGCCTGTCCCAAAGCTTGTGAGGCAGTGAATCCCTCACTACTGGCAGAGACTTCAGAGTCAAAACAATTGACAAAAGTCCACTACAATCCACTTTTTCAGCTATTCATTATCTACACTCTTCTCATGCACCTGCTTTTTTAAAATATTGCTACTTAGCACAACTATTCGTCATGTAATCAATACATCTATCTTATCCCAAAACCAGAGAAGGATACCCAAGGTCTCCAGAGGCCCCACACCTAACTCCACATGCAAGATCTCCAAGTGCCCATTCTTGTACTAGTTCGCCAAAATCTTCTAATATTCTGGAACCACTAAATCAAAGGGCAAACCTAACCCATAACAATTTACCCTATAAAAATAACAGGGAAGTGAGAAAAGAATGAAGAAGAAAAGATGAATAAAATAAAAGCATAAACATACACTTAATACATCCAAAAATACTCCAGTGGTCAAGGGTCGAAAGGTCATTTGTGAATCCCCCAACCCATTCCAAGATTCTTTTGCATTCAGCAAGAACTTCAACCAGTGACCCAGAGTTTTGCTACTGAGGTATCTGAGTTGTTGGTATCTCTCTCTGCAGAGGATAATTAAGTCTTCCCTCAACCTTTACCACTGGGCACCCATCCTCCTCCATCTGACTCAGCAGCAGCAATCCTATTTCATTTTCAGAGTTGGCATCAGTCAACCAGCAATACCATGGCTCCCTTTTTGGCCTTTTCACCTATTACCATGAAGTAATAACTGTACTCTCCAGGTTGGGCTTGCATTCATGATTACACGTGTTTTGTAAGGCTTCTATAACAAATTACTACAAACTTGGTGGTTCAAAAACAACAAAAATATACTTCCTCATGGTTCTGGACACTACGGCAGATATCTCTGGAGAAAATGTCTGATATCAAAGTGTTGGCAGGACCATGTTCTCTCAAAAACTTCTAGGAGAAAATCTTTCCATCACTCTTCCAGCTCCTAGTACATAGTTCCAAGTATCACTTGGCTTACAGCAACATAATTCTAATTTCTGCCTGTCATTACATAGCCTCCTCCCCTGAGGTCTCTGTGTCTCAAATCTTCTTCTGTTTTCTCTAATAAGGACAAGCATGAACTTAGCTCAAAATCTTTTATTTAATTTTACATGAAAAGACCCTATTTCCAGATGTGCTAGTTATGCTTCTCAACTTGTCTGGATTTAGATACTCCTAGAGAGGTAACTGGATCATGAGGGTGCTATATTCATCTTGTTCATAGCAGAATGTGCTATTACAAGGTTGAGTCCAGTTAGAGGTGGTGGGTCACTGGAGGTGTATCTTCAGGGAGGATATCTCTTTTTGGTGTGCTTCCCCCTGTAGTCTCCTTCCTGGCCAAATTGAGGGGAACAGTTTTGCTCCACCACACACTCCTGCATGATATTCTGTCTCATCTCAAATACATAGCAATAGAACCAGATAACCATGGACTGAAACCCTTAAACCATAAGCCAAATAAATCATCTGGCCTTTAAACTGTGTACGTCAGGCATGTCTGTCCCAGCAATGAGAAAGCTGATCAATATACCAAAAAAGATCACTTTGCAGATATTCAGGGTTAGGATTTAACATATCTTGGGAAAGAGGTATGTAATTCAATACACTGCAATTAACACCCACACAAAATATATAAATTCTTATATATTTGTTGGCCATTTGTAGGTCTTCCTTGTGAAGTGTTTGCTCATTTCACTTGTTGATTTTTTTTACTGTGTCTTTAATTTTAGGTGGTCTAATATTTTTGAGCTCTTTATTCTAGATACTAATCCTGTCTTAGGAAGAGCTGGAAATTTTTTTCTATTCTGTAGCTTGTCTCTTCACTCTGTTAACTGACTCTTTTTCTGCACAGAAGCTTTTTAGTCTGATATAATCTCATTTATTGATCCTTGCTGTTATTTCTTGTGCTATTGTGATTCTGTTTAGAAAATCCTTTCCTATATCCATAGCTTCAAGTGTTTTACTATTTTATCTTCTGATAGGTTAAATGTTTCCATTTCAATGTTGAGATCTTTGATCCATTTCAATTTTAGTTTAGTACTTGGTGAGAGATATGGGTCCAGGTTTGATGTTTTGCAAAGTTATCCAGTTTTCCCAGCACCACTTGTTGAATAGGCTATCTCTCTTGCAACATGTGGTTTTGGCTTCTTTGTTGAAGATTCTCAACATTCCTGGCTATTAGAGAGATGCAAATTAAAAGAACACTAAGATTCCACCTTACACCAGAAAGAATTGCAGTCACCAATAATTTTTTTTAAAAAATAACAAATGCTGGCATGGCTGTGGTGGAAAAGGAACACTTCTACATTGCTGTTGGGAAAGTAAACTAGTACAACCATTATTGAAAGCAGTATGTGGAGACTCCTCAAAGAACTAAAATTAGAAATTCCATGTGAACCAGTATCTTCATTCTAGGTATCTTTCCTGAAGAGGTTAAGACATTGTGCTACAGCAATACATGCATACCAATGTTTATAGCAGCACAATTCATAATAGCTAAATCCTGGAGGCAGGCTGTATACCCATCAATAGATAATTGGATGAAGAAAATGTGGTATCTACAAAGAAGGACAAATCTGAGACACTTGTAGGAAAGGGAGCACCTTGAAAATATAATGTGGACTGAAATAAATTGAACACACAAGCTTGAATACTGTATGGTACCTGTCCTTTGAGTAAGGCAAAGCTGAAACTAAGAGAAAAGTAAAGGAAGGATAAAAGGAGACAAGGAGATGAATCTTTTGCTGATGAGAGGGGCCTCAGGGACCAAAGTCAAGGGGTGAGGGGGACGGGATGGGGACATGGAGTGAGGATATACCAGGTATAGGATCCCAGTAACTTCAATGAATGTGAGCATTATAAGTCATAAACTTGAACTAAGATTAATAATATCAGTTTGGAGCTAGGGATGTAGCTCAGCGGCACAAGTGACTGCGTGGCAAGTGCAAGGTCGTGAGTTCAATTCCCGATACCAAAAATAAAAATAAATAAAGAGCAACTCAGTTCTTTCCCTGGTGGTCTAGTGGCTAAGATGCAGCACTTTCACCGCTGCAGTCTGGGTTTGATTCCCAGGCAGGGAAGCTGTTTTGGCCGGGGATTTAGCTCAGCAGCATAAGCACCTGCCTGGCAATCACAAGGTCATGAGCTTGATCCCTGGTACAAAAAAAGTAAATAAGTAAATTTTTTTAAAAATAAATAATAATGTCAATAAAATGCCAATGAAAGGAGGAAGGGGAATGAGAGGAGGAGGGAGGGGGAAGGAAAGGAATCTGAAAAAGAAAAAGAAGCAAGTCGCATTATGTACACGTACCACCCTCCAAGATGACTGTAAAATGCTTGTACTGAAAATGTGTACTGATAATTTTTTTATGAAAAAGAATATGCAAATTCTCTAATGCGTGGTTCATTCTGAAATTTTCAACCATATATCAAGTTTTCAAATCTCTGGATCAACAAGCCCCTGTTCTCGTCCTTACTAAGTCCCTGCCAAACCTGCCAAACCATCAGACCTGCCCACGAACGTGCTCCTTATCTCAGGCTCCGTCCATGCAGACAAAGTGGTCCGTGGGATGTAGTAACCAAGGACCCGGTGTACAGATTAGATCTTCAACCAGAACTGAAAGCAGGCATAAAAAGGATTGGCAGTGACCTCTCTACCGCTCCCCATAAATGGAGCTGGTATTCCATGCATGGTGCTACTCAGGATACACTAACTCAATTAATGATTGCCAGAGATGAATATTTCTACCACACTTATTTTCCCGGTTATGTGCTGAAGTAATTATTTTGCTGGGCACACAGGACTAGTATACACTGGTCTCAATAAAGTAGAATACCCTCTGAATACAATAAATGTTTTACTCTTAATCATTCTAAAACAAGTCCCACCCTCTGACCTTGATCAGCTGAGGTCTGTGTTTCTGAAAGAGTAGATTTTTCACTTTCAATTCAACTCATTTTTATCATATTGCACTGCCTCTCAAAATATCTCCAGATAAAATGAAATGGTTGGAGCCCACCACCAAAATATATGGTTGAACAACTTTCAAATGTCACATGATAGACTGAGAAAATATTGAACCACACTTTCAGATCAGCATTCTTCTTATTCTCACAGATTATTTAAATTTTGCAAAAATGACACTAAGAAGAGAACCGAGACCTTTTTGTTCCATTACTCCTGAATTGGGGAAGACCTTACTATTCACCTTCTTTGTATTTCTGTATGCTGTACAAAGAAATTTGTCACTCACACTGTTTCTCTGACAATCAATTCATTGATCTTCACCATTTCACATCAGGAATATTTGAAATGCAAATGAGGTCACAGATCTCTTTTCCACTTTAAAAAAAAAAGGGTCATTCAGAAGCAGTAAAATAGTACAGTTCTATAAATCCCACGTTTCTAATATGTGTGTACACCAACCTTTCTTTTTCTTTAATTCTTTCTCCTTGTCAAAGCAGAAAAATAAACTGCTAGCAAGAGCACACACTAGTTAATCTCCTAAAGCACAGGAAGTCACTATGTTGGAAGAATCTTTATTCGTTTAACTGAAATCCTTCAATTTCTTAGACACTACACATCAGCAGACTTAGCAAAGCCCTTTGTATCTATCATCTACTTCATGCATCATTCATGTAAAAGGTGACCTGGGTCCCATTAGTTGATTAGCTGATCTGAATCTTTTCGGTTACTCAGATAAGTCGTTTCTAGTGGTCCTTCTTTTAAAATTAATGGAACAGAACAGAATACATGCTACTTAAAAGAATGCCCTGCTGGGAATTTCTCACTAAAGGCTAATTCTCTTCTGTATTTGGCCTTCCTTTCCGGCGCTTATTTTTGCTTTCATTCCAAAGGACCGTATCTCTGAATTTATTTCAGATCCAGGAGTACAGAAGATCAATGTCAAGGCCCCAGCTGGGACTCAACATACATGAATCTGAATCAGTAACCACCCTCTAATACAAAGCCTCCTTCTCTCAAAGTGCTGCCTTTCTGCTCAAGGCCTTGGTTAAGCCCCAGGAGGACGGTGTCCTGGTCACTTCAGAAGCCCCGTTCTGTTGGCAGAGCTTAATAGATAGTTAAGGCTTTCCCTGTGACACCCTACAGGTTGGAGTAATTGCTCATTTCCTTATTTGCCAGGCAATCATAATTAGGCTGAAGCATGGTTATGCCTTTAAAAAAAAAAAAAGTACCTTGGAAGATTTAAATAACCCATCACTATTCTGTTTAAAAATCCTTCGATAGCATCTCATAAAGTTCAGCTCAAAGTTCAAATTCTGAAAGGTAACAGAGTCTCTAGCGGTGGCCTCCTGCCTGCCATCTTCCCCGCCCTCCACCCTGTGCTGCTTGACATTTCCCGTACTTCTACATTCACGGTATCTACATTGCTCTCACCCCCTCCACCGCCCAAGGAGCTCTTCTCGGACTGCAGCACCCTGCTAGGCCTTGTCCCCCAGGCATGCTTCTAGAACTCCAACTCTGATCCGGGGAGCCCTGCTCTTTTCTCAGCTGTCGGTGCCCACCTTTAAAATAGTGCTTGCCATGCTCTTGTGCAGTGTGCAAATGCTAACTCCCTTTTCTGTCTACCACACTAGCTCAGAACATCTTCTTTTGTTTGTCCTAAAAGCATAACACTTTGCCATTTCAATGTCATAGTTAAAGAAACAGCTACTGGAACTACCTAGTCAGGCCAGCTTAACTAAGAATCCATGTCACTCTTATCAATGCAGGCAAAGTAGTCCTTTTCCAAAATGTTTGGAGTCAGACATGTTTTGGATTTCAGGTATTTTTTCCAAATTTTGGAATACCTGCATATACATAATGAGATATCCTGGGGATAGGACCCAAGTTGAAGAGCAAAATTCATTTATGTTTCAAATACACCTTATCCACATAGCCTGAAGGTAATTTTTTGTTCTATATTTTTAGTGTGCCTGTGTTCTGACAGCACCTGTCACATGAGGACAGGTGTAGAACTTTCCATTTGTGTTACCCTGTTGGCACTCAGAAAGTTCCAGATTTTGATGCACTGTGGACTTTGGAACATTTTGGATTTCAGATTGTCTAAATAGAGATGTTCAACCTGTAGCCTTAATAACAGATTTTTTTTCTTAATTAACTACAGGATTTGTCATATGGTTTGGGCCTAAGAATAACTCACATTATTCGATTAAATGGTTATATGTGAAAGTTATTTTAATGTCTTTTCATAGTTTAGGGAAATTTTTCTAGCATGTATCTTTTTTTTTTTTTTATTTTAAAGAGGATAAAACAGAATAAAACCAATCAAAACAAACCAGTGTAAGAGATACAGGACTTCAAAACATTATGAAATCAACAATAGTTACCATGATGCCTTTTGATGCCTTCAAAATAGCTGCAGATAACTTTGGACATAGTATAAGTCAAACAGAACAGAATAGAATAGAAACAATAAAAACAGAACAATGAATGCAATAAAGGATTTCAAAACAAGCCAATAGTAAATCCAAAATTGCTACCATAATATATCTTGCTATCCTTGAACTAGCTTTTCCTGCCATCAAATTTAACATAATCAAACAAAACAAAAGAAAATAAAACCCAGCTCAACAAAATAATGGAAATGATATAGGACCTTAAAACAAGACCATAGGGAATCAACAATGGCTGCAATCCTCAGAAGGAGACCCCCCCTAGATGTCACACTGCATATCACCATCCTCTGAACCTATGATCAGACCACTGACCCTAGACCTGCAGTGCTAGTGAAATACCAAAGCACCACAGGCATCCAATTGCATTTCACCTCCATAGCTATCATCACAGACTGTGTTTCTCCAGATCAGCTGGTCACTTACTGGGTGGGGGCGGGGACTGGTACCTCTTGTTTCCCAGCCTGTGCACCAGAAGGGGCTGGGGTCTGGATGTTTCTAGTCTGGCCATGGCCTGCACGTGGTACTGATTCCCAGACTGTGCAACCTTTGTTCTCTCTCTCTCCCCCACCCCGTTTTTTTTTTAGACAGGGTCTCACTATATAGTGCTGGCTGGCCTTGAACTCACTATGTAGCCCAGGTTGGCCTAGAACTCATGGCAATCCTCCTGCCTCAGCCTCCAGAGTGCTGAGATTGCAGGTGTGTACCACCACACCTGGCTCTCTAACACGCATTTTTAAAGTCATCAGTGAAACCCTAAAATGCTGCTTTTAGCTGCTGCTTTATGAGTTGGCCACCACAATCAAAAGCAAGAACACCACCCTGCTGAGGATTTCAGTGTCCTGTGTTATGTGCTAGAATGTCTTTCTTATGTCTCCTGCTTCAACAGTTTTTGCCTTGCTTCCAGCTGCTCTATGATCGTAATCTTTTCCACCCCTTAACAGGTTTATTGCTCAGTTCCTGCTGGCCAAAACTTACCTGCAGTTGTAACATCTTAAACAATTAAGTAAAAAAATGAGTCAGGAGTTATTTTCCTGGAACACATAACTGAGAAATTCAGGGTATAGCTAGATCTGGGGGTCAAAATGATGTCAACAGAAATCTGTCTCCTCTTTAGAAAAAATGACAGAATATGAATCAGCAGCAAAATGTAGCCTCTCTAGGACCCACGATCCAAAAACATGGAAAATAAAAACTTAGCAAAACTAAAAAAGAAGTGGATCTGCAGGAATTGGGAGAGAACTGACAGGAAAATTAGAAGGTACAGGGAAACTGGAGAAATGAACCACAACACAGAGGGGGAAAAAAGGAGAAGAAATCTGGAAGCTTACCTGGCTCCACAGACACAAGGCAAGACCCTGGGGTCAGGAGCTCCAGGGACAAACAGTGGACCAGGTCAGCAGCGTTAGCTTTTCCACAGCTATTGTAAGTTACAAAAATCAGTCTGATGTTTTACTCCAAAAGTATCTCCTTCTACATGGCATGCAACAGTAGAGAAGGAATCCAGCACACTGCTTGCCATATTGTAAGAGAGTATTTCAGGAATATGTTAATTAATCAAGACTAAGCCTCAGAACAAGTAAACACAACTTCACTCCAGGGTTCCCAGTGTTACCTTCCCACAGTCACTAAGAGACAGCTAAGGAGACAGTTGTGGCAAGTGTGCAGGCTAGACATAGACTCCCTGAGAAGTTTGAGCTTCATGGTGAGAAGGCAGGCCCCGCAGGCCTGACAAATGTGGCTTTCAGGAGTGGCTGGGTTGGACAGTGCCAGCATAAAGTAGAGTGCATTGCTTGAACCCTTGCCCTGCTTCCAACTTACAGCACAGATCAGAGGTCTGATTGCTTTTCTCATCCACCAGTGTGAGCAAGGACATGTCTCAGCTTGGGCAGTTGCCACAGCCTGGGTTGAACAGACAGAGAGGGTTCAGGAATGCTGGGGTAGGGGGACATAACCCACAGCCCATAATGATAGGTGGAGAAAATTATGCCTCACTGGATTCCAAAACTGTGAATCCTGGAAAAGCAAAATACTCATCCAAAATATCTTCTTGGATTCATCCTCTCTCTCTCTTTCTCTCTCTCTCTCTCTCTCTCTCTCTCTCTCTCTCTCTCTTTGTCTCTCTCTCATTTTTCTTTTATAATCTTCTTATTATTCTCTTCTTCTTTTCTTTTTCTTATTTTTCTTTGCTGTTTCCATTACCTAATTCTATTAATTTCCTTTTACTCATTAATGGGATCCTTTATCTCACTTTTTTCTCCTCCTCATCTTTCATTGCCTAACTTTTCAAATTTTGCCTCTTTTGTTCTCTCATTCCCTATCCTCTCCATCTTTACTACTGTAAGCATTAAGCTTTCTTAATCTTTAGATAGTTAATTAACTCTGCTATTACTGTTGAATTCCATTGTTAGTGGAGGCATAGTTGTCACATTAAGGAGATATTTACTATGATTGACTTGTCTCAGCATTTATACTATAGCTATAGATCTCTTTTCTATGATTAAGGGTGGTACATTATTGGTTCTTAAGTTATGTCAATATCCAGTTAATCTTTGATGCTATTATCGTTACTGAATTAATTGCTGTTGACAAGGTGGCATACTTATTGCTATTAATAGGTTTTCTGTGTATGACAATATCTGGATTACCTCTGTGTCATTATGAGTACTATGGTCCATTCCCAGAGAAATGGGTGCTGGGCCGATTACACTGCATCCTTCCCTCCCAAATTAACAGATGCAAAGGCCTATGGGTGTCCATGCCCAGAGTGAATCACTGAAAAGCAGACATTAAATATAGATCTCCATGCCAGCAGCAAACTATTTCCACTATAAGTACCCATAAACCTCAGCACAAAGAAAAAAATAAATAAAACCATGAGAAGACAAGCCAACAAAATGCCTCCAAAAATCCCCAGCTCCCACACAGCTGATCCATGGGGCATCAAGAGAGAAGAAATCAAATGTCACACAGCTGAATTATTTGGAAGAATACCAGAGGAAATTTTTTAAAAATCAGTAAGATGCCCGGCAAACCCAAAGAAGATACAACTTATAGACTGACAATAGACTTACTAAACCAGATGACGGGTGATCTTAAAGAAAACATGAATAGCTGGATGAGCTAAACAAAGTGATACGATGAATGAATGACCAGTTCAGCAAAGAATTAGTGTCCACGAGAATGCATCAACAGAAATCCAGGAGATTAAAAATTCTATTGAAAATGTGAGCAGCAAATGTGAGGACAGAATATTAGAATTAGCAGGTAGGGAAGTTTTCAAAGATGCCTTACTTAGAGATGCCTTAAAAACTATAAGACAATATGAAAAAAATGGATTCAACAGCTGCTAATGATGCAGAGACTAATCTAAGATTAATTGGAATTAGTGAAAAATCAGAAGGCAGCACAAAGGGCATGAAAAACCTATTTACAGAGATAATAACAGAAAGCTTTCCAAGTACTGGGAAAGAATTAAACATACGGATAAGTGAAGTATATAGAAAACCAAACGGCTACGATCAAAAGAGAACCCCTCCACATCAGATCATAGTCAAAATCCCAGAAGTGCAACACAAGGACACAATCTTAAAACCTGTTAGAGGGAAGGAACACCTCACTTAAAAAGGTAAATCCATTAGAATTACAGCAGAATTATCAACAGAAAACTTTAAGGCCAGGAGAGGTTGAGTGAAATGCTTCAAACCTGAAAAGGTAACAATTTCCAACTCAGACTTATATAGCCTGCAAAACATTCTTTCAAAATTGATGAAAAAATAAGGTATTTCCTTGACAAAGAAAACATCACGAAATTCATGACCACCAAACCAGCACTTCCAAAATTCTCAAAAATATCCTGGAAAGAGAAAATGAAGCAAACCATGCCCAAAAAATCTAACAGTCTGCATTTACTAGGGAAAGTAAGCAGTAAGCAGAAAAGGGGAATGGCCAGCAACAGGAAAATAATGTAATGATAGAAATAAGTCAGTACTTAAAATAATAACTCTCAGTGTGAATGGGCTCAATTTTCCAATCCAAAGACATAAATTGACTGAATAGATCAAGGAACACAACTCAACAATATGCACTATACAAGATCCACATCTAATCCAAAAAAGAAAAACACCAATTAAAAATCAAAGGATAGAAAACAATATTCCATGCAATGGGAACTCCAGAATAAGCAGGAACAGATATCCTGTTTCAAGCAAAGGAAATTTTAAGCCATGATTGATCAGAAGAAGCAAAGAACATCACTACATACTGGTTAAGAGAGCAAATCAACAGGAAGAGTGAACAGTTGTAAATATGTATGCATCAAACACCAGTACACACAGCTTCATAATACAAACACCACTGTGCATAAAAGATACCAGTGAAATATGTTACTTGTTCTGATTGACTTAGGAGGGGTCAAGCACCAAATCCGGGTGCAGAAAGTAGCTTAATCTAAAGTACAAGGCCAAGAATCCCCATGAGACAGATTAATTCTATTACTACAAAAAAAAAAAAAAAAAAAAAAAGACAAAGGAAAAGCCTGCAGGGAGAATCACAACTAGAGACAAATCCTGTGTCTCCCTCCTTGGCAATGTTTTGAGAAATTAAATACTCCTTTGTACCCTCCAAACATTTCTGCTGGAGAACTCCTAATAATAGAAGCAAAGTGTATCAACAAAGGTTCTACCAAAGACACACGAAACAAAGTGATTCCATATGGTTGTAAGGATTGTAAGGATTGGTGAGTCTGAGGCAGAATATTTTCTTCCTCAGGAAATCTGCTTTGCTCTTTAGACCTTTCAGCTGATTCGATGAAGCCCACATATATATTAGAGAATAATCTTCTTCACTTAAAATCAACTGATTATAAATACAGTAATTCCATGTAATCCTCCAGTGATAGGTTTCAAAATCCCCAGTAGTAGTGAACCCTACATATACTGTTTTATCCTATAAACACACACCCATGGTAAAATTTAATTTATAAATTAGGCAAGGTAAGAAATGAGCAATAACTAATTATAAGATAGAAAAATTATAACAATATATATAATAAAATTATATGGATATTTTGTGTGTACCTCTTCCCACCCTACCACACCACCAGGGAGTAGGTAGCATATACAGCATGGATACACTGGACATAGGTATAATTCATGTCCACAACAGGACAGAGTGCGAAGGCATAAGATTTTACCACACCACTCAAAATAATGCATAATTTAAAACTGATGAGCTGTTTATTTCTTAAATTTTTCATTTAATATTTTCAAACCTTGGTTGGCCACAGGTAACTAAAACCATGGAAAACAAAACTAACAGTGAAAGTACAGCTCTTTATGCAAAATATACATAGAAAACTCAAGGTTAAGTATGAAGGCTTCAACTTTTCTTTTAGATATTGAATGATAATCAAACTTTTATTTGTGCCATACTTCAACCTGACCTTTTTGTCATGGAACATAGAAGCTTTCAACTCCACCCTGTCCCTGTCCTACACTCATCTTGCCACTGTATCCACCTACCAACTACCAATCATTCCTGGTTTTGGATTCTGCCCTATAGTTCTGGATCTAACGGGAAACATAAAATCAGAAGAAAACAAACTGCAGGAAGGCAGGGAGCAGGTCACGTTCTCCTACGTCTGCTCTCACTCAAATTCTTTTCTCTCCAACTCACCTAAGTATCTTATTACCATACACATAGTAAATACTCAATAAATATATATGGAATTCATAAATGAACAAATTACATTGAAGTACTTCTCTTACCCCTTTTGATATGAATGATCACTCTTTTTCTCTTTATAAAACTTGTGTAGCACAAAGTAATAGAATATTGGAAAAAATGTTTTTTTTAAATGCTAAATATCTAGCAGCTTATAAAATACTGTTTCTGGGTATAATAATATAGATGTTACAGCAATTCATATGCTCGATATTATTGTTAGAACTCCCACTTGCAATAAAGTTTGACTTTAATTAACTTACATACTTTTTGTACAGTACTGTGAGGATGCTCCTGAATATTTTTATTGGAAGACCAGCATGATGAAAAAAGAAGACTAATTTAGTCATAGCGGCAGATAGGATAGACTGCAGAGTGAAACGTCTTAAAGCCAGGAGACTTTAAAATTATTGAAGCAGTCCAGGAATGAAGAAGGATGTGGCAATGAAATGAGAAATGGAGAATTGATTAAAAGACATTCTAAGGAAAGAGATGGAGAGGCTCAGGTTAACCAGTTGCTATGTGGAAAGAATTTCAACACTTGTGAGTATGTGAGCGTAGAAGGAGTGAAAATTCCTTAGCGAAACATGAGAAGGAGATACGGTTAGTTTGATGAGTTAGTTTAAATTCATTAAGTTCGAAGCTGTGGAAACACTCAAGTTGGCAATGCTCATTAGGCAGTTGAAAACAGACCAATGACACACAGAAATCATGAACCAAGATTCAGACTAGCTCCCAAATGAACATCAGCAAAATCCTATTTCTTCCAAATTCTGGGCTAGGTATCTTCCAAGTCCTGTGCAGCCCAAAAAGATAATTCCCCCACAAAAGAAGTTTCCTTCATCCTATGTTGTTCTTACTTACCCAAGTGACATCTAGCTTTATAATCTGTAAATGGTAAAACTTCAGGCAGTGAATACCCATTCTCTCCAGAACAATCATGCCTCTTGAGTTACCACTACTTTCATCTCCTGTTCGCTGGAAGTACACCTTCCTCGGCAAGTCTGTATGGGCACAGGCGTACCACACAGGCGTAATCTTCACCTGGATCCTAGCATGAGGGAGTTCATTAAGTTGGGTCAATAGATGTTTACTGAGCATCTCATATGGTCGAAGAACTGTGCTCACACAGATGAAATAAATAGTATTAAGATGTACTCTCTGCCCTGAAAGAACTGAGTCTGTGAGGAAGACACAAACAAGTAGGTAAGGACAATTAAAGGATACGGGTAGTTAAGAGCTACTCAGCTTATCGGGGTCAGCCCAGGCTTATGCAAAGAGGACCCTAAAGAACACTTAAGAGGTGTTCAGGTGGAGAATATGAGAGGAAACGTGTAGGAGTGGGAGGCTACGTGGGAGGCGACGGGGTAAGAACCACGTGGTCCATCCAGGGAACCGAAAGCGGCTCAGTTAGAGGCTGGACCGTGCCTAGGATGTGAGGCTCCAAACAGCTGAAGGCTTAAGATCAAGAACCAGAAATGGGAGTCCTTTTCAGGACAGCTTTTGAGTAGCAAGATTCCAACTGTGTATATTCGTGGCTCATCACAAGTACGTTTTACATCTCTCAGTGTGGTGTAAAGAGTTTTAAAGACTTTTCTATCACTGGCCACCAGGCATGCCTCCAGTTTCAGATCATACACTAGGGATTGTGGATCTTCTCATTCATCTAGCCTGCTTTCCCACCTCATAGAGATTTCATCTGTTCTCATTTTCTCCACCCTATACCCGTATCCCTGTCATTTTTAGGATTGCTTAGTTGCAAGGAACAGAAACCTAGTCAGACAAATTTACCCCAAAAAGTTGAGTTTATCAGAAGGGCTCAGGAGCACCTACAGAAATTCAAGGCAGAAATGCTTCTTGGTCACAAAAGGGAGTAGATCCAGGAGCCAGAAAACCATCCAGAAACATCTCTGCAGCTCTTATCTCTGCTTTCATCCACAGAGCGTTGTATCAATCTAAGAATGAAGTGACACAAACGTGTTCCCCACACACAGCAAGGAAACAAGAATCTGACTGTCTTTCTGATATTCCCCACTCCAAATCTACAGAGAAGGGACTCAGGTTGGGCTGAGTCAGGGGGATACCCTGTGACCAGACCACGGTCACCTTGTTAAAAATCCAACCATGAGATCAGTCCCTGTGGCCGGTCAAGCTAGAGGAGAGACTCCTTCTGAGCTAGTCCTCTGTGGAGGTATCCACAATAGATCACAACCCTGACAGATCATCTGAGCAACTAGTTTTGAGAGGATTCCCCAAATCCCCCTCACCAGATTTTTGGCCAGCTTTCTCTTGGTTCACATCTTAGATTTCCTGAGCTGGACCTCCCATACCAACCCCCACACCAGAATTCTTTCTCTGGCTGTTACAGCTTGTGTCTAGATGTCCTCCCAAAGCCTCAAAGGTGGGACTTTTCAGAGGTGGCTGAATCTAAAGTGTGTGATGCTGGAATTAAATGTATGTGATTACTAAATCAGTCCAGTGGTTGGTTCAGCACAGTTCTGGGCAGGATTGGGGTGCCCCACGCTGATAAAATATAAGGGCAGAAAGAGGCCTAATGTTGTCTCTCTAGTTACTTGCTTGTTGCTTTGCCTGTCTTCTGACTGCCATGGACTGTCCCTCCTCTGCCATGTGCCAGCTTGCCTTAGAGCCAGCCAACTGGACTAAAACCTCTCAAAATGGTAGGTAGAAATAAACCTTCCTTCCTTTAAGGTTGGGTGTTGGGTATTTTGTCTCAGCAATGAGAAAGTAACTAACACACTGGACTTCAGCTGTCCCACCTCACTGTGATCTGTACCTGATGTGTCTTTCACTCCCTACTTTGGCACAGAAGTCTCATCGGCCACTCAGGACCCTCCCAACGCAGCTGATGCACATCTTTCATCCCAAATAGCAGGACGCCGCATGCAGTCTCAAGTAAACCCTTTGCACTCATTTACCCACCAATGTCACTGCTCCCACAGAGTCTTATAAACCTCAATTTAACAATGACTTGGGGAGAAGGGTTGTTTTACAGCAGACTATGGGCAGTGCTCACTCCGCACTGTTCTGAACCCTGTGCCTGTCAGGACTGCGTCTTCTCTTTTGCATGATTCCTTGGTAATAATCTCAGTTACTACTGAACGATGTTAACAATGACACAGTTCCAGTATACAAAGGGTGCAGCTCACAGACTACCGTGCACAGTAAGAAGTGCCTCTCTTATGATCTATTTAGTGTGTTAATAGGCAAAAGATTATCCAACACCCCAAGTGCTCCCCTCTTCTCTTCCGCTTCCTCCTAGAATCTTACAGCCTTTTTCAGAACCGAAAATCAGAGACTCTTGGGTAGAAGGACCAGGAGGTTTCTCGGGCTAGCTTCCTGCTCACTTATCCTGTCAATTTTCATTGTTGCCCTTTTATTGTCATCAAGTTTATGGGAGAAAAAGATGGCATCATATTAAGGCATAATTAGGATAATAAACGGGAGCTGTGGTTTGTGCTTGGACTCCTTCCAGTTGGGTAGCGCACATAATCACCTCAAGCCGACTGCTTGATGATTATGACTTTGACGAAGTGGCATTATTTACTGCTAATGGATGAGATGATGATTTATTACTAATTACTCTCTTTTTCCACAATTTTTATATTATGTTAAATGAAGGATTGCAGTGGAGGTAATAAATATTCACTATGAAGAAAATGTCTAGTGGCAGAGTTCATGAAACCAGACCTGGAAGAAAGGTGCCGATTTTATACTCAAGACTGGACATTAGAGAAAATTACACTGAACCTCATGTGACTAATCCTCTCTCTGCCTCTCCTGCGGGCTGGTCCTTCATCCAGGAGTCTCCACCCCACTCTGTTTCTTCCAACCACTCCATCTACTGACCCTTAATTTCATTCTTCCTTGCTCCTGATAAGACATTAGAGAAGATTCAGGTGAGAGAGCTTAAATTGAAATGTAGCACCTCCCTTGAGTCAACTTGGAGTTCAAGATTGTCCAGGGTTAGAGCACATGGGTGTGAAGGGTAGAGGAGAAGAAAACAGAAGTCTTTGTAAATGGGAATCAAAGATGAGTTTCCCTCCCAGAAACACGAATGTGTAGGTAGAGTCCAGTGACAGCAGAAAGCATACCTGGATGTAAATGAGGAGTCCTGAGCCTTATTAACATGGTGAGACCTTTGGGATGGGGGAAAGGGTTCCATTAACCAGTGAAACCCACCCCTTTTGAAACAGGTACAGATGCAGACCAGGGTGGTCCTCACTGGAGAGCTGGACTGGGTGAGCAGCGGGCAAAGAGAAAGAACACTGATGCTGACCCTGGACGCAGGGAAGAGTGTGGGTGAAGAACGGAACTCAGGAGAGAGCCAGAGATGAAGCAAGGCCGAGAAAGCGATAGACGGGGAGTCTCTGCAGCTGGGACTACCTTTCCTGCTTCTCTATAATCTCTGCAGGGCCGGGGGTGTGGCTTTGTGGTGGCATGTCTGTCTGGAATGTGGGAGGCCCTGGGTCCTATCCCTAGCACTGAAAAAAATTAAGTTATATATAATCTCCACAACGTGCAGTGTGCAGAGAATGCTGGGAAAGTGTTGATGAGTCCTGGCAGATACACTAAAGCAATGAGAAGCAACATCTCCTACACGCAGATCAATTAATGGCTAAGTTTGTTACCGTTTGCAGACTGCATTTGTAAAAACGAAATACTATATTTTTCTTATCAGGAAATGCAATCTCACCAATTTAAATGTTACCCTTTTATTCACATTTCAGTAGAGGTTTTGTTGCAGGCTAAAATTTCATATACTTTATAATTAGCCCACACAGCAGTATCTGATTTTAATGTTGTGCCTTGGATCAAATTTTACTGTTGAGTAGGTTGCTCTCAAAGTTGGTTTATGGTGTTTCTCCTTGACTGAATTTGTATACCTCTTATTGCAAAATGTGGTTTCTTTTAATATTATATACTCTAGTTTGAATCCTATTTTCAGATTGCCAGTATGTAAGTTGCTTTATTGATATAATATAAAATGAACTTAATAATGTTTTGAATTTTATGAGATCATTGATCTGTCAACAGAAATTACCACCCATCCGCACGCCAACTTTAGATCCCCCTGTACCCCAGTAGTAAACACTTTCCCTCAGTTGATTTTAAGATGTGGCATGTGACTTGGATCCTACAGGATGAGTAGAAGTTCACCAGGAAGAAAGAGAGGACAGGATATGCAAGACAGAGAAAACTGCTCTACAGGCCGAGAAGCTTACAGAAGTAAATATTTGGGAAATGATGAAAAAAGTCGATGAGTAAGAATGGAGTAAGAATGTTTATGTAAGCAGATGGGGAGAAAAATTGACTCATAAGGTTGCTTAGTGCTGAACTATACTAAGAATTTGCATAGACAAGTTTTTAACTTAGTAGAAACTGGAGGTTCTAAGGCATAAGAAGAAAAGTAGTCATTCCTTGGCATTCCCCAGCCCTACCCCTCAACAGACTCAGGACTCTGCCACAGATATTAACACCCACTTATGCTCAGATCTGTTATCCTAAATGGCATAACATTGGAGTATCACTGATGCGTGTCCTCCATAGACTTTAAATCATCACTAGAGTATATTGCCTAATGCAGCGTAAGGGTTATTGTATTGTGTAGGAAATAGCGACAGAAAAAAGTCTATGCATGTTCAGTACACACACAAGTTTTTAGACACGATCAACCCCTGGTTGTCTGAATCTACAGATACAGAGCCTGCAGATCCTCAGGGCTGACTGTAATATGGTATAATCTGGGTGGGTTTTTTAGTGACACAGACACAATGTAGAGGGAGGATTGAAAAGAGAAGAGACCAGAGGGAGCTGTCCTAGTGAGTAAGTGGGGTATGGGGTTCCCCAAGTGGGAGGCATGAGCTCCGAGGACGAGACAGGAGAATCAGCATGACTTATAACTTATTAAATGCATGAGCAAGAAAGACAGTGATGACCTTGGCTTTTCTCCTGTGACCCTGGGTGTGAGAAATTTTGTCATCCCAGAATATCTTGAACAATTGCCACATTAGGCTTTGTTTTCTAAAGAGTTTTGGGTTAAATTTAATAAACTAATACATACTATCAAAGAAGAAAAACTAACATCCTTTGCACACTGTCGAGCTTTTTTGCCCACACAAATCTGAGTGATGAAGATATTATTAATCTCTTTTTATGGATTTGAGAAAATAATACACAGAAAAAAATTAGATACCTACCCAAGATCATATACCTGATGAATGACAGACTCAAACAATTCAAACTCAGCGTTTGGAGCTTTGAAAAACATATATTTCCAACATCTTTAATTTTGCCTCTCAATACAGTAAAATACATCTTTCTAAAATTCTACATTGTTGTGAATAGTTTTTTTGACGTGTAAGTTTTGGAGACACAAACATTCAAATCATAGCAGATGAAAGTGTCCCATCAGGTTCTTTCAGGCTGGTACAATGAGGTTTTACTACAGGAAAGGTGGCTGACTCTACAGGTTGAATGAACACAACTGGATCTTAGTGATTGGAAATGTGGAGTGATACCAGCCTTCCTGTGTGGACACAGGCTGGATTTTGAGCTCCTTAGACTAAAAGATTCCGTCCATTCATTCAGAAACATGTATTGATCCAGTTATGTTCTGCATGCTGGAAACATGCACAGCAGTGAGAAAGATGTTCAGGCCTAGAATTTGCATCATTCACATGGAGAGCAAGGTGGGAAATAGACAAGAACTGAGTAAACATAGATAATTTCATATAGTTGATTATGCTGACAGTTCAACCAAAAGATGATTCAACATACAGGATACTGAACTCAAATATTATTCAACATTTCCATCCCTATTTTAATTTATCTAATTCCTATTTCCTTAATCATATGCTTTGAATTTGGTAATACTAGGTAAGATGTTAGAATAAGAAGAGAAGAAACACCCGAGCTTTCAAAGTGGTTTGCTTCACCTTTAAGAACATAGAAGAATCTGGAACAAACATGAAAGGAATGTATGCACTTGTACTTTATTTTTTCTCAGGAAAACATGAGAACTTCATTGCCACAGATAGTTTGTATCCTGACATAGTGTCATTTGAGGTGCCCTCTGGTATCTCAAAAGACTGAAACCAAAGCTGACAACAAGAAGTTACATATCCCATATTCCAAAGACCCTCTTTTCAGGACTAGCTAAGAACTGGCCAGAACTAGTCCCAGGATCTTTAGCCCATCACCTGCAGCCTCCTGGAATAAAAGAGAGAAGATTCTCTAAGGAAATTCATTGATGCGGTTTTTCCAACTCCCGACCACTTGGAAAAGGAAATAGAGGCGGTCTTCCTCCCCTCACCCTGTTCAAAAACATCTAGGCAAGTGGAAGGGAGGGCTCTGATACTACCACTTGTGCACTGAGAGACCAGTGTCTCTGTCTGTGACAGAATGACCTCAGTGAATGAAGCAAGGAAGAGTTCTTGGAAGAATCGAGACTATCCTCCAAGACCGAAAATGTCCCTGGAGTATTTTGGTAAACTAAAACAAGATTTCCTAAGACATGGGGATGCCTGTGGAGTCATCTTGCACAAGTTTCGGGGCTCTAGCAGAAGGAAGTGCAGTGGGGTATACAGCCAGAACAAAGAATTGAGCAAAGACTGTCTCAAGAGGAGAGCCAGAAAATACATTACCCAGAGACAGAACAGAATTCCCTGAGTGTGGGTGGGTAGTGGGAAGGATCTTTATCCACCCACGAGACAGATCTCTGAGAGAAATCCAGCAAAACCAGTTCTTTGCAACACAAAAACACTGATACCCGATTCTATTGGACACCCGGCACATGAGAATTTCTATCACTGTCAAGCTCTCCTCTGCTCGTGCCCACCCAGCTCTGTAAGAATCCAGAAACTGCCTGTCAAATGGAGGATGTGGAGTGAAAGAGCAAAGCACAGACCAGTGGGAAAGCAAGTCGTACTCACTGTCTTGTCACAGCACTGACAGATCAAGTCTTACTGAGTGATGGGGTCAGGGTCTGATTGGGGAAGAAGCTTCAATAAGATTGAAGATCGAATTCCTTATATTAGATTAGACTGTACCATTTTATTTAACACTTGAAAATAAGCCCATTTGTTAATACTTTGAAATGACCTGAAAAGCTATGAAACCTTTCCAAGCTGTCACCAAGAAGGCAGAGCAGGTAAATCTGATCAAGTAGAACGAGAAACAGTCGTGGAAGAAAAATGAAAGTTGTTTCTCAGCTAAATGCTACTGAGTCTAGCACCTTTATAGTAAGATGGTGAAAAAGCCACCAATAAAACACAGAGCTAAGCACGAGGAGCACAGCAAAGTCACGGCTCCTACACCCAAGATTCCTTTCTTGTCAAACACCGTTTTAATACTCCTATAATCAGGTAAAATGCATTTATAGGAGGACTGAGAATGGTTTTTAGGCAATTTCCATATTCATTATAACAAATAAATTTGAGGACTGTTTTAAGAGAAAGCAAACTAATGCAAATGAAGCTAAGATCAGGAATCTGACATTACTAGGGAAGCATATTTATTAAGCATTTTCAGTGTGCTAAGTGGTATTTAGAAGAATAAGCAGAATTAGGAGTTATAGTTCCTTTTCTTGAACCAGCTGGATAAAATAAATCCATGCTTAAAAGGGAAAAAAGGACACACTAGAGAAAAGAATAATAGAGCAAAGTAAGTATAACCAAGTGCTATAATAAGGGTAAGAAGATATAGCACGGAAATGCACACACATGGAGATAGAGGCATGGTGAAGAGGATTTGTATAATGACAAAGGGGGAAATAGCCCATCCGGAAAGACAGAGGATTGTGGAAATGCTTTCCTGATGCCAACTGCAAAGTCTAAGTAGAGATGATCCACGTTAGTCAATGGAGATTTCTATTATACGTGCATCTGTTGGTATCTCATTATGGAAAAATCGAGCACCTGAGAATTGTTAAGTAGCTTTGCTGAGAATTTTACTGCTGGGAAAGACACTGTGGGAAAATTGCTAACAGAGGGTTTTTGTTTTTGTTGTTGTTTTTCTTACCAAAAAAGAAAAATCAGTCGACCATCATAACCTATTAGGAGGCTTCTGTAGCTGTTGGGACTTCTAAATACTGAAGGAAATCAATGAAGATAGCCTGGATTTTAAGAAAATACGTGTGCTTGAAGCTACATTAATAAAAAAATGAAGACTGAAAGGCAACCCAAACAGAGAAACTGTGGAGAATTGGCAAAAGGATTTCTTTGAATTCAAATTTGCCTGGAACAAAGACTTCTTTTGTCTCTTTGAAATTTCAACAGGCGTTTTGCTTTCCACAGTGACCCACGACCTTGGTTTTAGGTCTACCAATAAGTCAGTCACATGACCTGGGCTTCTTTGGAAACCGGCTTTGGGTTTCCAGGAGGCACTCCAAGGTTCAGGGGTGGATTTAGTAGAGTAAGCAATGCATGTGTACTGCATATCCATCCACCTGCCTACCTGCTGTAACCTGTGGATCTACTGTCCTAGTCAGGGGACATTACGGGGAGTTCCTCATGGTCTGTAGTTGAATAAAACATTTGAAAGAAAGATAGACAACATTCTGAAACTTGGGAAGGCTGCTCAGGTCAGATTTTTGTCAGTTAGTGCACATTAAGTTATGCTGACCTAGATATTCCAATTTCAACTGTTTTCCACAACATGAGAAAACCCTGACCTCAGCAAAGCATGCGGCCAGGCAAGTTGAGAGTATTAACCTGAGGTCTCCGCAGAAGTCTTCATCACTGTGACACAGCCTTCGCAGTGGGTAACAAGGCGGCCGAGTGTCTCCCTCTAAGTACGATCCGGGTTAGTTCTGCTGTAACACATGGAAGAGAAACCCCTACATGGGCTAAGGAAGGCTGTTCTCACTTGAGATTTTATCTAGAAGCATTTAGATATAAACATAAAAATGTTGTTGCTTTCTTTTTCATTTAAAGGAGATAGGGTTGAAATCTGAAAAGCCTTTCTGATTCTTTCATGAAAAAAAAACCTATACTTCAGCAAAACTAGTTATTCTCTTCTTTTCCCACAGATGTTAGCTGTAGATTATAATGGACCAACAGTTCAAACCAAAATTATAACCTCTGATTAACTAGTGCAGCCTGGCTGCACCAGTGAGAAAAACCTATCTCTGAGGAATGTGGATGCCAAGATAATAAACATTGTTGGTGGAGGCAGCACCTTTTTATTTCTTTTATTTTATTTTATTTATTGGTCTTTTTATTTAACTCTTTACTAGCTAACCTCATTCTCCAAATCTTGCAGCAAAGTTTCATGGAAGCAGTCAAGAGGATATGACCAGAGCCTGGAAGGAACAGACAAGTTCCGGAGAACAATGGGGAGTATTCAGTGATTCATGCCACAGATGTTCGTGGCGCAGAGCATGCGGCAAGCCCTGGGGAGAGAGCAGGCACCGATGCAGTGTTGCATCTGATGTCCCCAGGGTGACCGCACACTAACTCAGCTTCAGGAAGATGTCTGTGTTACCGACCTCATCTCAGAACATTAACCCTTCAGTGACCTCCGGGGATACAAAAACCGATAAATGAATCACTTGGAACGATTCGGGGATAAGTAATACAAGGCCCAACTCAAGCTGACATTGACAATCAGGTTAATTATCTGACACACGTAATGAAAGCCCAGAAAATTTCACTGGGGATAGAGTGACTTGGGCTCTGACTCTAATTTTTGCTGCTCCCTGGACTCTTTCTTTCTCCAAAATACCAGTTTTTGTTTCAGGCTGGCTTTCATCCTAGTGATGAAACAGAAGCTACCACATAAGGTTTATATCCCATAGCAAGTTATCCAAAAGAAAGAGAAAGCTTTCTAAACCACGATCTAAAGCCATAGACTCCCTCTGAATCTACCACAGTGACAAAACAAAAGGAATTTTACTAATCGTAGTGGGCCAGGCCTGACCTTTTGGTAAAGGTCGTCCAGTCCGCCCCGTGCCTGCTTTCCCAGTAGAGGAATAAACGCAGAGGGAGGAAACCTAAGCATTCATCTCAGGTAGCTGTATTAGTAACACAAGACAACCAGCCACAGTGACGCACACCTGCAACCCTGGCACCCTTAGAGGCTAACACAGGAGGAGCACAAGTTTGAACCAAGCCTAGACAACTCAATGACTTAGCAAGACTCCATCTCAAAAACTAAAAACAGTCTGGGGATGTTTCTCAGTGTGAAGGTCCTGGATTCACTTTCTAGTACCACCAAAAGAAAACAGAGAGAAAGCAAGAAAGCAGGCAAGGAAGGAAGAAGGTAACAAACACTTTCATTTTAGGCAGAGATTTGATGAGGTGTGAAGGCATTCACTCATCACTGTTTCCAATAACCTTAGAATGCACAGGACAAATAAGGGGACACTTATTTCTCAATAACATTTACCTGGAGAGTCTACGAAGGGTACAAGTTTCAGTGTCTGCTTCTTAGAACCTCAAAGGTTTTTCCCAGAGCTCTGTTTTAATGAGTTCTTCATTCGCAAGTGCCAATACTTGAACAAAGTGACCTTGAAAACTTGACCACAGATGAGTGATCCAAGAAAGAGTACCTGATCCAAAAGCAGCAATCTACTGACTGCCCTAGAAAGTGGTCTAACATAAGAACTCAGCATTACAGGGACCCCACCCCCACCCCCGCCTACAACACCAGACAGTGAGTAGCTGACCCTGTCAGATTTTCTTAGAAGGTGGGAATTTGAATATAAGACACATGTCAAAAATAGTAAAGACACCACCATTCCTTGCAAGCTGACAATTTATCCTTGCCTTACTGGAACCAAGCAGAAGATACAAGATACCTGGGCCAGAGACAGAGGACTTGTTATAACACATGAGCTTCACACTTCAAGCAAAATCTTCAGTTTTGCTTGTCCCTCTAAATCCCAAAAAGGTGATCCAGGACAACCATGCAAAGTATTAGGTATGCATCTAAATGAACCCCAGAAACTTCATGTGTTTGGAAGGTGACTGTATCACGGGATCATTGTCTCATAGGAACTCACTGTTAGGAGGTGGGACCTGGTTGGAGATGGGTCACTGGAAGAGTGACCTGGAAGGAGGTACTCTTGCTCCCAGCTCATCTCTTTTCTCTGCTTCCTGGCTGCCAAGGGTTGAGCACCTTTACCTCTGCCAGGCCCCTCTCCCATCCTGTTCCTGCCTTAGAGCCAGCCAAGTATATACTGAAACCAAGAGCCTCTCCTCCTTCACATTGTGGGTATTGGGTATTTTAGCCCAGTAACAGGAAACTGACTATGCCAGCATTATACCTGAAGAAACTTGAACCTAGGAAACCCATATCTTTTATAATGCATTTCTTGCAAATCTGTCCTATCTTTGTCCCTAAGGGAGAAATTATCTTTACTATACTGAACAGCAAATACAGCTGCCCTCCGCCCTACAGGGTGACACTATAGTTATCACCCAAGCCTGTTCACTATGCAAATATCCATGAACTGATAGTCCAGAAACAAAACTGTCAGTGCCTCTGAGCACAAGGTGTGCAGAAATGTGAGAGACCTGAGGAGAATTATCTCCAAACAATAGCAGACAATTAGAAGTTTTAGAAATCAACAGACATATGGAGAGGGCAGCACTACTAACAAGAAGCAGCGAAAGTCACAAGGAAAAAGAAAGAAAATAGGAATAAAAACTATTTCATTAAAGCAGAAGAAATAAGCAAGAAGAACACATATATCCATGCCAATACACATGGAGTGATAGTTCTAAACACAAACTACGATCATATTCAATCACTGAAATCGATCATGAGGTATTTATAAAGAAAGCATCAGTGGATTCCTCCAAGATGGCCGCCCAGATGACACTGTGACAGGGAGGCTCCCTGAATATACCGTCAAAATGCTGGAATATAAACTAATATAATAACAGAGAGAAGGAAAAAAGAGGGAGATGGGTCCTCTGGATCCAAGAAGAATCTAAAACGAGAACTGTAGCCCACGGAAAGAGTAAAAGAATGAAATAAAGGCGGAGACCAGCAGCACCTCTGTCCGGAGCCGAATTCAATCAGCGCTGCGACCCGAGCTGAGAAGGTACGATCCCGGTGCTCTTGATACGCGGGGGAGTTGCCGGGAGATTTGCTGTGGTGTGGCACGATGGCAGAGACGACGGTCGATCGTGGAGCGAGGTGGCCGCGAGCGGGCGAGTGAGTGAACCCAGCGGCCCCCAGCCCCCCACCCCCGAGGGAGAGCGAGGGACAGCCATCTTGAGACAGGAACTGCACCTAATTAGGCACGGTTCCTGGAAGGCCATGGCGGAAATGGCGTGGGTGCCCTGGGGGTGATAGAGGAGGTTTGGCGGGCGGCCCTGTATGGTTTACCAGACAGCAGCCCCATCCTCTCGCGCACCGCAGTAGACATTCGTGGAGCAGAAACAGGCTTAGGAGAGGCAGTGGACCAACATGGCCTCACTGGCGAGCCCAGGAAAATGCCAAGACGGAAAGGCAGAGGGCGCTCTCCAGACTCCAATACAAGCAGAACCAATTCTGGGGATGCTAATGCTGAAATGGTAGGGAGTCCAAAAATTAAACTCTCAGAGGAGTTGACAACCGAAGTGGGGAGACAACTCCACGAAGCTATGAAAGAAATTAAAGCAGCACTGTTAACCCAACTGAGAATTGAAATGAAACTCATAATCAGGGAATCGCTAAGTGCCTCTAAAGGAAACATAGCAGGAAAGGTGGAGGATGAAAAATCAAAGGAAATTGAGAATGAAACTAATAAAGAATTAGAACACATTAATCAGATTCAGAGAGATTACCAGGACATCAAAGACTCCAATAAAAGTTGGCAGAACCACTTGAAGGAAACTAAGGATAGACTTTCATATCTGGAAGAAAGAATGAAAACTTGGGAAAAAGAAAGGAGAGACTTTCTCAAGATAATTAGAAATCTGGAAGTGGCAGTGCAACGGCTGC